>VZTN01014279.1:149568-186762 GCA_013400515.1 Erpornis zantholeuca | reverse complement strand
GCAAGACTCTGTGGAGCCATGATGTGCTCTAAGAGTGTTCATTTTTTTCAGCTAGTTATTCTGTGGTTTATAGAATCGTTGAACCATTTAGGTTAGAAAAAATTTCTTAAGATCATCAAGTCCAACTGTTAATACCATGTTCACTGTCCCATGTCCCCAAGTGCCACATGCTTTTTTGAACGTCCAGGGATGGTGATTCTACTATTCTGGTGGAATTTGAGGTGTTTCTATGCTTGTTTCTACCTGTAGTATCTTAATTGTTTATGAATTTGAGATTAAAGTAAATAAGGACTCTGATACTGCACAGAGGGACTGCACTTAGGGTTGTAGAAGCAACCATAACTTTCCAAAGACCAGGCTTATTGGTCTGTCATTTAAATATTCTTATAATATTGTTTCTACTGGTTAGTATCTCATCCCCTCTCTGCTTCTAGTTTGTGAATCTAAAAAAAACCCAAACAAAACTAACACAAGAAAAAATCCTGACAACTTCATTGCAGGGTCATTAAATTAATTTCACACAGACAGTAACTATTTATGGTACTGTAGAACTTACGGGATAATAGGTGTTAGTATATTATAGAGTTTGATAAAGATTTCTGTGTCCCAAACTACTTTTTTTACCTCTTCTATACATGCCCTGGATGAGTCAGTACCAGTTCCCCTTTGGGATCACCTCAAGAAGTGGCTTCCTGCGAGCATTGTCCAAGTCTGTCTGCCTAATCCTTTTCCTCTCAGCTTCCTCACATGGTTTCCTAATCTCTTACCAATTTTTCCAAGTTCCTTCTATTTCCACTTCTGGTCTGTCCTGACTTCTACAGGAACATAAATCAAACAATTTTTTTTTCCCCTTCTTCTTCCACTTCCTCTGTGTTGGGCACTGTCTTCTGTATTCCTATGGAGATTCTATTTCATGTTATTTATTTCAGTGAGGAAATAGCCTTTATTTATTTNTTTTTTTTTTTTTTTTTAATTCCGCTCTTCCAAAGTTTAATATTTGACCAAGTTTCTGTGGATTATTACAGGATCTAAAGGGTGCATCTCAGATGGAGAGTTTATCCTTGACCAAGTTCTAGGTACCTGCTGGAAAGAATGGAGGGCCAAAGTGCTTATAAAAGGAAAAAGTTAGTGTACCTGAGCAGATCTGGGGGTTGTATGCATATGCATCTGAACAAATGCAAAGGGGATTTAAGGTAATATGGTATGGATTGCATGTCCTTGCTACAGACATGCCACACTAAAACCATTCCAGCCACATGGATCCTGGTTTTATAAACAAAGTGTTGGAGTTGTGATACTCTGAAGCTCTACCCTGCTCTTTGGGATAGCCTGAAGAGAATGAAGCTGATTACAGAACTTGGTCTGCTGCCTCTTTTAGAAAATAACTATGTGAAAAATGGAACAGGCAGAGGTGAGATTCAAGAAACACTAATTTAAGGAGCTTGAGTTAATCAAGCCCAACACTACTTAAGTTTCCAGCTGTCTTCCTCTGTACATAACTAGAGTTCAGATGCATATTCCAGCTGGGGGAATTGCTGTTGGGGGGAAAAAAAAAAGATTTTTTTTTTTAAATGTAACTCTTCAGTACAGAAGTCCTTTCTCATCAAAGAAGAACAATGCATTTTGTCTTTGTTCTGTTTAATCTGAAAGGAAAGATGAGTCTGAAATGCAAAGTGCAAACCTGTGACTGTCTGTCCAGATCTGAAAGTGTGGATTTGACTTTTGCTTTAGGGTTGTCCTTCTGCAGCGGTGTTCAGTTGACTTGGCATGTTTTTTTACTACTCTTTTTTTAAGGTTACTTAAATAAAACAACATAATGTTTTTACTTGCAGCACTTGAAGAGTCGGAAAGTGACATTTATGTGCGATTCATGAGGTCACACAAGTGTTATGACATTGTTCCAACAAGCTCTAAGCTTGTTGTTTTCGACACTACGCTACAAGTGAGTATTCTCCTTTCAGTCTGCCTTTGCTTGCTTTTTTTTTTGAATGAGTGTTTCCTGAGTGTTAAGTGAAATTTGATCTCTTGAAGAGAAGTACTCCCGTTGTGCTGTGCTTTGACTGTACAAAACTATATTGTTTCAACTGTATTTTTCATGTTATGCTAGAGGAGGAGTTGGGGGAAAGGCTTCCTGGCAGAACAGAAAGAGAGGATGTGATTTGTTCTGCAGTTGGAATCTCTATCTAAAAATAAAATTTCATATGAGCCCAACTTATATTGGCCTCTTCATGGCTACCTGAATCTACATAAAGGCATTTGGTATAAGATCCTTGTGCAACAGCTAAAGAGTACCCAGGTGCTATGAGCCTGTTCCTGCTATACTGATAAGACAATTTAGGACTCAAATGGATGGCTTAATTATGCAAATTATTACATTCTCCAGAAAATTTTTGTTTTCAGCTTCTCATTTTGCATTTAATCAGTAAATCATCTGCTAGACTCTTGGCTCTGTCTGAAGAGTTTGTTTGCCAAAAGAAGGCATTAGCTGCCTGCTATAGAAACAGACTAATCTGTTCTGCAGTGTGGTAGAAAGCTGTGGCTTTCTTTGTTTCCTGCATTTCGCAATTGGTATTTTTTTGCTTGCTTTGGTTTTTGCTGTTTCGGTGTGTTTTTCTCCTTGTAAAGATGCTCCAATCCTGACTTAACTAAGCCCATTAAGTAATTTTGGTCTGGAATGTACTACTCAGACCTCAGCTTTCCACAGTCAGAGGCAGCCATGTAACAGATACTCATTCCCAAAACCTTCACAGAACCATCTTGTGTATCAGATAATTGTATGTAATGCTGGATTTAGTGCTGTGATCTGAAAGGTGGAAAATCTACATTGACTTTTTCACCATCCCAGAGGGGGAAAAAGTTCTTCAATGTTTCCTTTCTTCTGCCTGAAAGAGAGGGTAACTGTCAGCTCTTGAATAAAAAATTCAGACCTCTTTGACCTGAAAAATCAGATTTAGGATGGTAGGATTCACTCTCATGCTTTCAGCTTTTCTCAAGGACTGTTGGCCTCCTTTTCATTCCAGGAGATATTTTTTCCTCCCACCATGAGATAATGTGCTGGGAGCTGGTACCTGCAGGGGGCATGACCCACAGCCTGCATTGTCAGTACTCACCTGGGTCCAAGGCTTGAGCCTGGTCACTCTTGCAGTTGGAGATTGTTCTTTATTTCTTTATTCCTTATTAGCCAGTTAATCTTGAGGCCATTGGGGCAGGCCACTAATTCCTTTTGGAGTCTCCAGATCTCTTGAGGAATTAGATCATGCCAGATACCAGTTTTCATTGCTGGTGCTGTGTTGTGATAATGCTATTAAAGAAGTGAGAGTTTCCTCTCCAGCTGGTGAGCCAGTGTGAGGTAACACCTGGGGAAACAGAGTGTGAGTGAGTGAGCCTTGTGAGTTTTCACCATAAAGGAGAAGAGGTAACTTAGTAGTGATGGAAAAACTTCTACTAGCGCTTCACCAACATCCCTGTCTTATTTGGCATCCCCAATGATGGTCATGGATTACAACTAGAGGAGAACAAGGAATGCCTTGGTCTGTGGTCATGGAGTCATATTCTCAGTCTGCTTCTCCAGGAATTTAAAGTCAGGGAAGGGAAGTCTGAAGTTGATCATACAGACTCCAGTATACAATAAATATGGACCAAATCTTGAGTTTGTATTGCTGGTGAGGAGCTTTTTTCCTCCTCTAAACTGTTTTTCTTTTTTTTTACTTTCATTATTACATTTAATCCACTTGCATTACTTTAATTTTATAAAGTCCTGATACTTACTGTAAAGCAGGAGTCCTCTTCCAGCATGGGCAGTGTCTTCCAACTTAGCAGGTTTTGCAAAACTATTTAAGAAAACACTAAATAGATAGATCTAAATGGCCTATACTGCTAGGAAGTCTTTTAAATAATTCTGTTCAGTGTTTCCCTTTAGTTCTTTACCTTGCACCCTCTGTTAGTGTGCCACCATCAGTGTCTTCAAAGCATGTCATGGTCATTCAGTTTTTGGTGTGGCTGGTGTACAAACATGTATGGAATATAAAAATAGAAGAGATTTTCTTATTAGTCTAAAACAGCAGAATATGTACATGGAATAAGTCCATAAGAATTAAACCAATAAGGGTGGTCAAACAAAACTTCTGAACTGTTCTTTGCATTTTAATTTTTAATGTATAAATTACTTATTGTCCAGTACTTCAGGACTGTGTATCAGTTCATATTTTGAAAACACAGCTCTGAAACATTCAGTGTCCATGAATCCTCTCAAATGGATATTTGTCTTTCCTGGGTCTGTTTCATTCCTACCCACATCAGTTTTTCTCCTAAATTAGAAAAAAAACCAAAACAAACAAACAAAAAAAACCCACCAAAAAAAAAAGACCCCAGTGCCTTGAGAAAGTTCTCCAGAGATTTGAATTCAGATTTTTAGTAATGTTAGAGTTAAAACATAAGAGTTCACTTTTTGCCTCCCATAATAAAAGCTGGTAGTGATCAATGGAGGAAGAATTAAAAATGGAACTGGGTTAAGTTCTCCTGGCATCCTTTGCAAGATTCTGGATTTCTGATTTTTGTTTGGCTGCAGTATCCCGTCTCCCTCTGCTGGTCAGCGATCACAGCACACATCACACGTTTCTACCCTGGAAAATTATTCATGAGATACTGTGGAAAGTATTCTAAACCTGTTGTTAGCTGTGGGTAAACTGGAGTTGTTATCCTTATATACTGTGGCACCAGTCATACCACTGAAGCATCACTGATTCATAAAAGTAAATGTTTAGTCTCAGTGTCTGTGAGGGAGTTGGTGTAAAGTTTCATAAGGAATCTTGTTTAGCCCTAAGAGAGGGCATGGTGAGAGGCCCTTACATTGGAAACAGAAGGAAGGCTTTAAATAGCAGAAGTAGCAGCTAATAAAGAGCAGAATGGGCTGTGTCTCTTCAGCCCTGCTTATGTGTCAGTCAGAAGGCATGGGGGGCTGGATTCCAGCAGCTCCCAGTGCTGGCACAGCACTCTGGGCTGGAGTATCCAGAGCCCACGTGTGTGTTCCACCTGGCACCTGCACGAGGCTGTGACAGCTGTGCTGTGGCTCTTACACCTCTGCTGGGCATCAGCTCCTGTGGTGCAGGGGAAGTGTGCTGCAGCAGGACAATGTGCCCCTTGGCACACAGCATCCACGCTAAATCAATACAGGGTGCTGAGCCCTGCTCTGTTTACCTGCCTGAGGCCAACTAGCACAGCTCAGTGTTCCTCAGTGAGGTTTCACTTAGAGCTGCCCCAAAACAGGATCTGCCTCTGCTCTGCCTGCCTGGAGTGGTGCCTGTCCCATGCTGAACCCTGGAAGTGGCAGATACTGCCTGGGAAAGTGCTGGCTGGCATAGTTTCCTAGATGTAGACTGACAGGGAACTGTTCTTTCACCCTTTCAGTTTATTAATACTTATTTGGTCCTCATAAATATTTATAAGATCATATTGAACTTCATGGCTGTGTCTTTCCCCTGCCTGTGACCCACCACTGCTCCTTGTTTGTGACAGGCTGCAGCCTTTGGCTTTTCCCAGGGTAGATGCTATCTTTGCTTAGCACACTTTAAAGAAACTTCATCAAGTCTGATCTGACCAGAAAGGGAGTCAGGAGACAATTAGATGTTATGAGCTTTCCTGTGAAGTCTGGAAATTTGACTCCGTGGATGGTGGGGAAATTGGGCAAGTTGCAACAGTGTGCAGCTGACAGAGGACAAACTTCCTCATCTTTTGCACATCTCCTGAGATGCAAACAGGAGAATAAACCCTTCACAGTCCCTAGGAGGGGTTAGGGGTCCCTTAAAGGGCTGCTCTAAGAATTCACTTACTGCTCTTCTTCATTCTAATTATGCTAAATATAAATGTGGATCTGGATTGTCTTTATGACAGACTTCAGGAAATCACTGAGCTGAAAGAAGATTTACTGGTCACCAGCTTGTGTCTTCAGCACAGCATTTCAGCACTGTGCAAGTGTTCATGCATTTAGTGTGCAGATGATCTGGGGGAAGGAGGGGACACCCAGGTCTGCCTTTCCTTTCTTTTTGTTGTTTTTAACCTGTACCAGGTACATACAGTGACACAGCAGTCAGATCTTTTCTTTCAATGGAAAACAATTCCTGTATTAAATTCCAAGATGAATGAAATATAACACTTTGTTCACATTCTGTCTGTCAGGTTACTTTGTCTGACATAATCTAATGTGATTTCAATTTTTCCTTGTTGCTGCATGCATCTGGTTTTATTTAGAGACCAATGCATTTCCCCCCTACCCTGAACTATATTAGCATTTTTTAAGGAAATGCCTCTTACCTAGCTTATAGCAATCTCTGAAGCTTAACTCCAAAAGCTTTCTTAAGGCCAGATTTTTGTCTGACCTTGAAAGAAAAGTATTAATTTGTTGTGGCTTTGCCCAGACTACATAAAGATGAGAAGGATTAGCTTGTTTTCTAGTGCGGAGCAATTAACCCCTGATGAGGAGTGTAGAAGGTGAGTGTAAGACAGGGACTTCCCTGCTTTGTATCAAGCAGCAATCTGCAGTCCAAGAATTATCTGTTAGCAAATGTAGTGGCTGTGTCATGTGGAGTTTGCATAAGCTCTCTTTGGGTCAAAAGCTCTATCTAATCTTTGACTAAATTATATTCTTACCTGTTACAAGTGAATTTGGGTTTTAATAGTAAAACATATGTAGCTTTTGCTCACCGTGACCTTGAAACTGTTTTTAAAGCATTTGTCTAGCACTGCTTCATAAACTAATAAAGATCATGTTTATGTGGAAACAGTCATCAGAATAAGCTTTCAGAATCCTAAAGACTCTTTCCTTTTATTTCCTTCTGTATGCTGAAGAAATCTTTGCGTGACTTGGTTAAATTATTTAACCTGTCTGTTTAATGAAATTACCTAAGTTGTTAATGGACCAGATGTTGTTATCACCAGTGTAGGCTTTTGTCAGAATCTGTCACGCTAGTAAGAGCTCAAATAATTTTCTACCACATAACTAAGAAAAAATATTTTAAACAATATTCTGGAAACTTCTTTGGTGATTTGGCAAGCTGGCTGTAAATATGCCTGGTAACTTCTGCAGCACATGCAATGGATTCAGCATTAGAAGAATGGAAGAGGATTTATATTTCTCTTCCTTGTGCTGACTCTATTCAGTAAATGGAATTACTCTTCTGATTCTCTCCAGGTCATTCTTGACTGGGGTGTTGCCTCTCTCCACGGTAATGAGATAAATCAGGCTTCCAGGAATAATGCTCCAGAATGGTTTGCTCCCAGAACCACACAGCAGACTCTGGGTCTGCTGTCACACAGCTTTACAAAAGGATTGACTGTCTGTTCCTTAGCTGGCTTTGAGGTTTTTCCCTGATGAAGCTGCTGCTGTCTGCATTTCTCAGGAGTGTGAATACCCCTCCTTGCTTACCCTGCCCACAGAACTGTAAGAGAATCATCTAATTTAGCTTCTAACCAGCATGTGGGCTGAGGCAGTTGAGCAGCCACATAAAAGCTTCCTTCATTGAGATCAGGCTGGGATCAGTAGCATAATATGGGAAGGCTGTTGTGTTTTTTCAGAGCTTCTCCTGTTGCTGGTATACAGGCATAGGAGTTTAATTCCTGCAGCTCTCAAAACCAATAGGAAGCATTCATTTGTGGATCTTGGAGGAGTGATAGGTGCCACTTGAGCAGAATTTCTACGCAGGCTGTGAGTAAGGTGTTTGTGCTTGGCTGAAAATCATCTTTCATTCTTCTTTCCTTCTCTGTCCCATCACCACTTTTTGGATAAGACCTTAATCTGTGAAAGAATTTTTATACCCTTCCCCATGCAGCTGATTCCTCTGGCTCTGCCCTTCAGATTTACCTGATGTTACCTCTTAGTCCCTTGAGGTGTGAAACCTGACAGCAGAAAGCTACACTTTAGACACATTGACACAGAGTGTCAGTGCAAGTCTTCGGCTGGACTGGGAGCTTTTCGTGGGCATGTGGTGTGGGGAAGAATTCTGCATGTGGACATGGCACCTGCTCCCTGGGGAAAAATCTAGAACGTGTACATAGTTTTAACTTGAGGATAAGACTCTACCTGTGACTTCTGGGGTTTGGCTTGAGCCTGAAGGGTATTAAACCATCACATCTTAAATTTTACTAAGCTATGGCCATTAGAAGTGCATTTTCTACCAGGAGTGTTCTCTTCCCACCACCTGTGAAAGAGAAATGAATTTTAATCTGGTTTCATATAAGTTTTCCAAAATTCAGCTGGAACTAGAGGACGTGATTGGGAATATTTTTGGTTGGGGTCTTTCAGATGTTGAAGCAAATGTAGGCAGATCCTGTTAATCAGAGATCTGTTCAATGTTTCTCCAATCTACTTGGTAAGGTAAAGGAGGAAATTCTATTCAATATGGTCCAAGACCTGGTTGTCCCTTGCCCTAAGCAAAAGTCTTTATTGTCCTTAAGTAGCCTCTTTGTTTAACAGCATAGTCCTTTGAGAAGGAAATGCTTCTAACAAATTCATAGACCAAGGAAGAAAATAATTGGAAAATGATTTTGAGTGCAGCAGTCATCATGCTGAGATGGTTGGTTGTGTTCTTCATACTTTACAACTTTCTTAAGTCTTTCATGACTTAATCTCTCCAGACAAATCAGTTTGTAAAAACACTGAATTACATAAATGCACTACAAGAGAGATTTTTAACTTTTCAAAACAGTTCCTTTAGAGTACTGTAGTTCTCTGTAACTTAAAAAGATGTCTGGATTGGGCATCACAACTTTATTTGAAGGAAAAAAGAAAAGGAATTGCAAGTTAAATATGCTTCCCAATGTGAATTGCTTCAAAGTGAAAGTGCATGGTGGATTTGGAGAATATTTAGTTTGTACTGCTTTTGTATTATTAGGATGATAATTGCAGGATCTGGGGATGAATGCAGGACTCCTCAATTCCAACTTAGCTCATAGGAATAAGTCCTTTGAAGTTGATACCAACAGCAAGGAAGAGAAGCGCTGTCCAAAAAGCACTTTTTCTGCAGCAAAGCTGTATTTTCAGCTTACTAATGTGTTTATAATATGTTCCCAAATCATGTTTCATGGGCTCTGTTCAGGTGGCAGCCTTGTACAGAGGAAGCACTGCCTGAGATCCTGCTGATGTGCAGAAGTAGCAGGGGAGATCTGTTGTACACCTGTCTTATGCAGCAAAACCATCAGCTTTACCTGCAGTAGTTTTTTTCTTTTTCCTCTCTTGGAGACCTGCCAAGGTTTGGGCAGCCAGAGAACTTGCCATGCTGCTTAAAGAAATACAGTCCTGTTTATGTTGGGCTAGAAACTGTTGCCTCATTCCTCATGTTTTCACTTCAAAAGCATTTGGGAGTCAGTTAGCTCATAAACACATTTAGACCAAGGGAGTAAAGTGTGGGTTGCCCAGGTTTTACACTGTACAAAGGTTGCAGCAGAGCCCTGATGATTTTCCTGTTAAAACAAAGACCAGTTGTACTGCTCTGTGTCTTCCTGCTTGGTAAGAACTATTGAAATGAGGAACTCCTAAGAAGGAATTCTCAGAGTAGCTTTTCCTTGCATGCTCTTAACAGTGAGAACAAAGTCTGTGTCTGGAGTGACTTTGCCACATTTGCTCGTGCTGTGAAGATAGAGATAATGCTGTTTTCCTTTGAAAGTATAAAACTTTTCCCCCTTTACAAGGGGAAGCCATTGAGAAGCCTCTTCATGCTATGGTGTTTGGTACTTTGAGCATGTGAGTATAGGAGTTCAACCTCCTGCTTTAGTTCTTCAGCTGTTCTTACCCAGTCTGCTAAGACTGGATGCCTTCCTCTTGTAAATTCCTTTCAACTATATGTCAAACTTTGTTATGCTAGGAAGAGTGGTTGTTTCTCAGGGGCTGCCTGAATGATTTGGGTTTGATACTGTGGTCCACATGTGTATTTTTGGAGGAGTGTGTTCCCTCTAGTTTTGTAGTCCTTAAAAATTATCATAAAACAAAACTGGGAATTTGTCAGCTTAATCAGTGAAAATGATGATGAATGTTCTAGATCATCTTAGAGCATCCATTCCTCAGGAATCAGAGATGATAAAAATGCCAGGGTTCAGCTGGGTCTGATACTGCTTTTATGGGAGCTCTGTGCCAAAAATTATAAGAAAGACCTTCTTCCTTTCTGTTCTGATCTGGTAAAATAGACATTTCCTGGGGTTACATTAGTGGCTTTCCAGGCAAGTGCCTGGTGCTGGCTTATACAGTGAAAGATGAAGCAGGAGAGGTCCATGTTTATCATCCTGCCCTTGGATGGCAGCCACACCACAGAAGTTCTGGCAGATCTTTGAACACTCCCTATGCTATTGGACAATATTTTGCATCATCCTCTTGCTTGGTACTGGCATGTCTGAAGGTGTTCCATAGCTTTGTTTCTTACTTCTGCTACCTTTGAGCCTTTTCAGTTAACTTTGTCACAAGGCACTGGTGCTGAGTTGTGTCTCTCAGCTCAGTAGGATTCTCTACTCAGCTCTGACCCTTTAGCACCAGGAACTGTGACAGCTCTTTTCTCCCAACAATTTGTCAAGGACATGAATCTTTTTGCAAGGCAAATGAAGCCAATTATTTAAACGGCAGCAGTCACTCTCCTTACCTTATGGGACAGTCCTGGAAGACAAGTCTGAAACCACTGATTACTTATGGATGTAGTTACAGTTTTCATAATACACAAACGTGAGTGTGTGGTACACACACTGAATTTTTGGAAACCAGGTCATCCTCAGTTTTCAGGTGGTTCCCTTGTTCACAGATGTTTACTGGAGAGAGCATTTCTGCAAGGGCTTGTAAAATCACTGGTATCTCATAACAAGGAGTGTCCCTTTCAGTGTTTCCTGTCAGTGGGGAAAAACTTATTCTGCAGTCTGGTGAAATCTTCTGCTGCTATTTCTAGTTTCAGTAATTCAGCTATTTTAGGAGCTCACTAACCGTAAGAGACAAGATTTTCCAAATATTCTACCTGAAAAACCAGACTTTCATGTCTGGATCTCTTGCTGTCTTGGTAATGACTGTTGTATTGGAAGAGGCTTTGTCCTCCTTCAGACTTGCAGTGGAAATGTTTGAATGGTGTGCAAAAACAGTGACCTCCAGAGGTTATGTCTAACCTAAATTAGTCTGTTCTTTAATTCAGCATATTCACATTGTAATGAGTTCCTGTAGTAAGAAAAGCTTGTTCCTGTTGTGCTCACTGTAGTGTAATAGCAGCTATTGTTGAGGTGATCTATGATATATCTAGGATTTAATTGCTGTGTTCTTTTGCTATAATGTGACTCTTCTACTTAGGGGGCAAAATCTTGGAGTAGACAGTCACACAAAGGGAGATTCCTCATCTAATTCCAAGTGTCTAGACATCTTAGTGAGGGAGAAATGGCATCTGTGGGATACAAGTTAATCCCTGTGGAAGGCTGGTGAGTTGTGCCCCAGGTGATAGTGAAGTTGGGATGAATATGCAAGGTCAGGGTACATATCAGAACGGCCTCTAAATTTGGGCAGATAAATCCTGTTTTTAGTGATTCATTGTGTGTGTTAGGACATGGTTAATGAGAACAAAAGTGCTTTGTTTAAAAAGTATTTGTACATGGTGTTGAACAGCAACAATCTATGGGCTCTGGCTGCTGAACAATGGGTTTGTGAAGGTCAGGCCAGTCCAACACTGTGGGGTCAAGAATTACAGGCGCTGTTGGAGGTCCAAAGATGGGACATGGTGGAGATTTTCAAAGGCTACTAACCATATATCATCAGAAAGCAAGATCTTTGTGGGTATTTTCTGCATGAACATCACTGAAACAGCTAAAAGTGCTGGGCAGAAGCCCAGCTCCACACCCCAGTGCTTTGGCTGGCCACCAAGCAGTACTTAGGGCAACTGAAATTGGTCAACCACAGATACTGCAGGAAAGTGTGAGTGGATGAGTATATGTTTGTGCTTGCAAGCAGTTTTAGCAACTAAGAATTAAGTTGGGTTTTTGCATTGTAATTATCTTACTTGAATAAGGGACAAGTATTAACATAGCTGATGGCATTGTTACTTTATTTAAAAGGTGGCCCTGTAACACTTTCTACAATACAACTAAAGAAAACAATAGCAATGTTACTTGAGCTAGTCCTCTAGGAGGACAGCCCAGGGGTTGAGTTTAAGTATTTCTTTACTAAATTTTGGTGATATATTACATCAAATGTTTAATATCCCAGTGCCTAAACTAAGATGCTTGTCTTTTATGAAGATTTAATTCTGAGCTTAGTAGCTGTATCTGTTCAGTAGCCCTCGGTTTTTCCAAAATATGTCTTTTAAAGCTGGACAAGATGGTGCCTAACTGAAGATTCTTATGATTCTTGATGACAAATGATTTGCAAATAAATCAAACAGGATCAGGGCAAGAACTTATCCTTTGAAGAATCCTTTCTTTTCCTCCTCGATTGTCTACAAGCTCAGCATCTTGAGTATCATATTTTTGTCTTTCTTGAAGTATCTTTTCTGAATCTAAAATAATACCTCAGCTTTGTTGTCTCACCAATCTGAGCACGGTTCTAGGTGCTGTTCTTTGCTGCTCCTGTGTCTGAGAAAGAAGTAGTAGCAGGAATTTGGAGACTGCCTGAAGTGCTGTAGTTGGCTTTCCACACCTTTTCTGCCACAGGCATGCTTCTCTTCCAGGTTATCAATTACAGGGTTTGTAAACTTGCTGGAGGAGTTAGATTGCATGATTGCTATCTCAGAAACAGCTGTTTCCCCCTGGCCTTGATAGATTAGCTGTTCCCATCTTGCTCTGATCCAGCCTGAACATCTTTCTCCTGTGAAAAACTGGGGCCATGAACTGACAGTGACTGTGACCTCGTGTGATGGCTCTTGCTGGGGAAAGATACCAAAGCTGAAGGCTTGGGGTTTCAGGCGTGTGAGTGTCCTTTCCCCTTTTTTTGATGAAGAATGGTTAGAACTTATTTTGCTCCAAGGTGGAGTTGGTCTCTGTGAACAAAAGTCAGTCTCATATCTGCTCCCCAAATAGCTCAGTGCTTTTGCTGCATTAACTCAAACTGTGATGCTCTTATGTGGGAACACTTCATGTATCTTGCCTGCAGGGTTTCTTTGTGGTTTCAGTCTTCCTCCTGAGTTAGGATGCTCCTGTGGTGGATTTGGTAATGTTTGTTTAGCTTGACTCCTCCTTGTGTCCGTGGGGTGGCTGAACACCTCTGGCACCTTTCTGTTTAACCATTTTCTAGATAAATACTGTGTATTTAGTCTTACTTGTGGCCCTGGGTTTTTGTTGTTGTTTTTCCCTGTGTGGCTTCTTCAGTTTCAGTGCAATTAAGGGATGGTGGCTGATGGTTATTCCTGTTCATTGGTGATATGGTATCTCTGAAGTCAGGAGGCAGCTTTGAGAACTGTCATCTATTGATGTTTGGAGGGTGAATTTGCTTCTCATGGTCGGGGAGAAAGCAGACAGGCTGCATGGATGTAGCAAGAAATACAGATCACTGTCTGCATTTTTCTTTGCCACTACTTTATTGAATGCTGATTCTGTTGACTGTGAAGCCCTTTTATTCCTAAATCTGTTGTGGAGAGTGTCCCCTTGGCACATAATTTAAAGTAAACCTTTAAGAAACTGATATGAAATCATGATCTGTTCAGATTTTAGTCCTCAAGAAATTGCAATTCTGTGTTGTTTGGACCAAGGACCAATTTCATGGGTATAGAGATATAAATTAGTTGTGTCCTAGTTTTGTGCCAGGTAAGACCTGGGCAAGAACCATCACTTCTGTATTGTGTTTTGCATAGAAAGACTATTTAGGGGTGTGGGCAGGACAGGAAGGATGCCATGCTCCAGCACATCACCAGGAGATCAGGATTTTGAGGTGCACTAGTGCCTGAGTCCTTCATATTCAGAGAAACAGAGTTCACAGGGGAGTGTTTCTTTCCAGAATGACACCACGACCTTGAAACCTCCAATTCTGGGGAGGATTAATTCATTAAAACATTGAAGTACTTGGTTGATTTCTCTAACAGCAAAACAGGCTAGGTAATTCTTTTAACTTTCAGTCATATCTAAAATAATCAAACAGTTTTTAAAAATGTGGATAAATCTGGTGTCTAACAGTTGTAGGGGACATGAAATTGCTATTATTTCAATCTCATTTTTTTAACAACTTGTTATAGTAAACATTGACTAGAATGTAGCAGTCTTCAGGTGTTAAACTAAAGGCCCCCTCTAGTTTGTGGATATATCAGAGGCTTTCATTTAGAATATTCACAAATAAAAGAAAAACAGATCTTGTTTTGCTAAGATTTTTTCTAGCTTTTTAACCATTTTAAAGGTAAAAGGCTTGAGGGGTTTTTTGTTTGGCATTTGTGGTTTCTGTTTTGTTTTGAATGCCAGCCTCCTGTTTATACTGCTTCTGATTTTTTTCTGGTGAAAGGGGAAACCCTTCTGTTGGTGTCTGGTATGCTAAATCAAGGCAAAGATTTGTTTAGTTTTTTTTTTTCCTTTTTTTTTTGGTTTTTTTTTTTTTTCTGCAGGTAAAGAAAGCCTTTTTTGCCTTGGTGGCAAATGGTGTCAGAGCAGCTCCACTGTGGGAGAGTAAAAAACAGAGTTTTGTAGGTAAGTAGTTCTGACATTTTTCAGGATTACTTGAACTTCCAAGGTGCTTTATTGTTTCAGAAGGTGGTCTGAGCCTGGCCATTGTGTAACATCCTAGAGAAACACCAGCAAAGAGAATTCCTTTTTCCTCCTTTTGGGGAGTGAAATGGTGCCAGCCTTCACAGCATTGCTGTGCCTTGAGAATCATGATGCTTCTTCCAGGTCCCAACCTTCTGAAATTCAATCTCTAATATTTGCACTTCACTGTGTATTTAAAAATAAACGCAATGGTCACAGCAAGGAAATTTGAAAATAGGAACTGTAAAGAACAATAATTTCATATTCCAGTATCCTGATATAAGTGCAATACAAGCCTGTGTCTGTCTGCACTCAGTAAGGTGCACTGAGGATCTCTAAATATCAGAACTAAGCTACAGAGATGTCCCATGTCAGGAGGAAAACATTAGATCTGTGTATTGCTTTTTTTAAAAATCCTGTCATTAATTGCCACAACAATAATCTTCCAAAACTAGATCTCTCTTGGAGTTAGAAAATGGGGTCACAGTGGCAGTGGCAAATACAATTATATGTACTTCTTGTGACCTGAAACATAGGTTGAGGATTCCTGGAAATGAATGGTAGAAGCTTAATAAAGCATTTGTTAAAATACTTTAAATCCAAGAGGGAAGGAGCAGTAGTTTCTTGCAATACACCATGGGAGTGCTGTGGTTTTTATTTTCATTTAATTTCATCTTCTTTCTGTAACTAAGCTCTGCTGATTTAAAGGTGAGCTCCAAATAAATTTTTCCCTTCCCTATTTCTTAGTTTCTTCAGCTTAGATGTAAAATTAGTAAACAGTAGAGCAATTGCATCTTCTCAAATCTAGAACTTGAAAGCTAAAAAAAATATTAATATTTTCAGGTAACTAAACTAATCATCAGTATTATAAGATAGAGCTTGGTGTTAGTGCTTAATATATATATATATACGATGGATGTGCTTTTTTTTTCTTTTGAAAAGTCACATTTCAATACAGACCTTGAGGATTAACATGGAAATGACTGAATGAAGTTCTGTAGAAATAATAGTCAAGAAAAATGTATTATACTGTTCCTTCATGAGAGTCTAGGAGTCTGCCTGACTTGGCAAGTACATAATGAGAATGTGTCTTACTGAAAAAAGAAAATGAAAGGCAAGAATAGTTCTCCAACCTTGAAAGATGTTCTAAACCCCCACTTTTCTTTCCATGCCTTCGGGGGTGGGTGTGGTCTGAATTCAAGGGGTTTTTTGAGTCAGATTGAGAGTGAGGGAGAAGCACATAGGTTATAATTTTAAATATTACTTCAGATGTGCTTTTATTCTGAAGTACTGTGTCAATGTGAAAGTGAAGAGGCATGGTTTTGAAATCCTGCTGTTTAGTCCAATACCAATAGTATTTCACATGAATTTAACATTTACTATATTATATGTTGTGAATATAAATTGAGAAAGTAGCTGACAGTTCCATATGTTAAATGTGTAACTAAAGACTTTTTTTTTCCACATATCACTTGTTACAGGAATGTTAACAATTACAGATTTCATTAACATTCTGCATAGATACTATAAGTCTCCAATGGTAAGTATGATGTTAAGATGTAATTTGATCATTTGTTATACAGTACAGAGACTGAAATACAAAACCAAAAGGTTTATAATGATTGCCATTATTATTTAAGTCTTTGGATTGTATCTTACAGAGGCTTGGATGCTTTAAAAAATTACTGTTCTTGGATTGATGGTGTAGAATAAATAAGTTAAACTAGTTAAATATATGCAAATATTTTAGTTACGTGGCTGAATTGCACCATCCGTTGGAGATCTGTTGACTTCAATTAACTGTAATTTGAAATTCCCATTGGCAGTCAGTTGATGAAATTCTCTAGCTTGCATGTTCATACAAACATTTACATCCCTTTCTTGTTCCTGTCAAATCACAATTCCCCCTCTACCAATTAAAACATATGTACTATGTTTTACTAGCTAAAAAAAATCAAGAACAGTTGGATGGAGCAGACATCTCTTGTATTTGCCTTCTCAAAGCTCACGTTACTTCTTAATAGTGAAATTCTCATCAGACAAAAGTACTGCAGGGCACTATCCTTTCTTCAGGTTAAAGAATTCTTTTTCTCTCCTTGGGAATTTATAAGGAGAGGGGGGAGGAACAAATGAAAAGTGTTTCACACTGGTAACTTCTTTAAAATTGTTTCCATGTTCTAATGACCCTCTGCATCAGTATTACTGATTTTTCCGTGAGACTTTACCTCATTTACACTAAGGTCCTGCTCGTAGGTTCTGCTTAAACTGGCAGCAGAAGGAGGAATAGCTGAGGAGTGACNGTCTTGATAGGTGAAATTATGCTGAAAATACAATTCTTTAAATATTTTAGTCATTCTTACTGAATGCATCAGGATACACAGTGTGAAGCACATTGCTGTTCGTGTGGTAGATGATATCCACCACTGAATGATGAGAAATATCCAGGTAGTTTCTCCCTGAAGAAGTGCTCTTGCTCATTAGTGATCAGGTAACATTATTCTGTTAGCACTGAGAAGTCAGGGATCAGGGTAAGGTTTTTACTGGTGTGGATGTGTGAGGAATCACCTGAGGGTTTATCCTGGGTACTTGTTAGAAGGTGATACCAATTACTGAGGGGGTGCCTTTGAGTCCAGACAAGACCTGGACTGCAAACCTAGGCCAGTAAAAGGCTTTCCTGGCCCCTGAAACGATAAAACCAGGATTGTACTTCTGCACTGGGCAGGACTGCACCCTTTCTTCTTGTTACAAGAAATGTTGTGTTGGACTGTTCTTACTCTGTTAGATTTTCGGCAGTGAAATAAAAGGAAGTTATTCAGATGATTGCAGTGTTAATGATGGATTTTAAGTTAAATAACTTTGACTTGAACTTCCATCTATCCATTACAGGTTCAGATTTATGAATTGGAGGAGCACAAGATAGAAACCTGGAGGGGTAAGAATATTTACTACTTGCTTGATAATTGACTATATTCTGATGATTTTCAGTATAGTGGATTTTTAATTCATCATAAGCTTTGCTCCCCATATATTTTAATGAAAACAGAAACCGTAAAAGCTTTTTTTTGGGCTCCTATTCGTTATTTTTCTATCTGAAACAGCAATATAACTTGGTGATCAGGGCTGTACAACACTTTGCCCCTCACTCATGGTTAGTACTGTCTGGCTCTTTAAGAATGGAAGAAAAGCAAGTGGAGTGAGGCAGATATGGAGCAGGAATGAATGGAGCTGTGCCCGAGTGAGCTGCAGGATGCAGCCAGAAATCCATGCAACATTCTGGGTGTGAACACAAGTTCTGTATGCAGGGAGGCAGCTCCATGTAAGGAATAGACTGTATCCTGTGGAATGATCCACGGAGGTACTCTCTGCAGCAGGGGCTCACAGAGCCAGAACGAGTGAAGGATTATTTGCTGTAATTGCAGTGACCTCTGCTGGTATCAAACTTAGTCCTGCTTTTAAATATTTTTTAATGTCAATATAGAGCACTGTGCATAAATGGTAGAATAACTAGCTGTAAATTGCTATCTGCCACTTAATTTTGTACAAATGAATTCATAAAATGCTTTCATATAAAAGCTAACATTTTTGTGTGAAGTGGTAACAGTTTATTCATTTTCTATCCACAGAGCTTTATTTACAAGAGACTTTTAAACCTTTAGTGAACATCTCCCCAGATGCAAGGTAGGATTTTGCTGCTCACTCTGCTTAACTTGAAATACACCAACGCTGTCTCAACACTGAATTTAAGGCTTCTTTGTGTCAGAAGAAACAATTTATATTGTAAACTGCAGTACAATAATGAAGGACTGTCTTTCAGTATAATCAAGAAGGGGTGAGAGCTTTTTTTTTTATTGTGAGTGAGGACTCTTTTGATTAGCCGAAGAAGGGAATTTTTAATTGAACTTTTGCCTTTTATCAGCATAACTGTTCTGGTAAATGAGCTAGACATGGGTCAAAATTAATTGCCCCAAAACACACAAAAAAGGCAGTATGAAGACCCTTCAAGCTAGCCTTCAGGTCACCTTTATTTCATGAAAATAAAAACTGTAGAGCCCTTCAGCTGTCTTGTTCTCAGCAGTCACAGTAATTGGGAACTTAAAGTACTTTTCAAGTAACTTTCATTAACTAAAGGAAAAACAATATCTCTGTGGTTTGTTCTGCTCTACCACAAGGCTGTGTTTCTTAAAATATAAATGACTGTGCTTTTCTTCTTGAAAGAAGTTGAAAGAAGTAGTTTTTAAACTGTCATTATGCCTTATTTACTAAAAAACATAAGAGATTTAGTTGATCACTTAAATCTTGAGCACTACTTAACTGCTGAACTGGAGGGTGAAGTTGTGGTTCTTGCTTTCAGTCTGTGGACTGGGATTGTTTGTGCCCTGGCAAAGGCAGCTGGTGAAGGGAGCTCCAGTGATTACATTGAAGTAATGATATGCTGTATCCTCAGTAGAATTGCCATTTAGTCTTGAAAAAGTCACTCAGTTCAGTCATGAGGGATGTATTTGGAGTGGTGACAGGTTGCAAAGAATATCCTTAAGACAACAAAGGAGCTTTAATTGTTTTCAGTCAGAGGTGCAGCACTAGAGGCCTTGCCATAAAGAAGATGCAGTAAAACTTTTGTAAAAGGTTACAGCAAGTCAGCTTCAGACCTGATGCAGAGATGGGCTTGGGTTCTGTGACAGTCAGATTGCAGCACTTAGGAATTGTTAAATGCTTACTCCAGGAGTGGAACCTGCAGCAGTGGGGGAATCCTGGCTCTGTGTACATTACATGGGGCTGTTTCATCCCTGTGATGGACTCAGAACACACAGCTTGTGTATGGGAAGAAGCCTGCTTCAGCATGTAGGTGTTTATCAGAGTTTTACTAAATTTATTACTTGCTAATTTATTGCTGGTCAGCTGCTTTATCATGGTCTTACTATGACCAAGGGAAAAAACAAAATGTCACTTGCAAGAAGAGCAGCCTTGCACAGGTTGGAGCGTTGCTAAATCCTAGTCTGCAGTGTGTGGGAATGTTTTAGATCTCCTAAGGATAACTCTTTGCCAATCCCCACTGATAATTCAGTGAAATTATTAGATAATTGGTTTGGGTTAATTGCATAGATGCACATAGCCATCAAAATGCTCTTTGTAGAACATGTTAGAGAAGTTTGGGGTTGGGATTCGTTAAGTGTAGGAGTTCTGGTTTTCATTGTTTGTCTCTGAACAGAAAGAGCCATTCTGAGTGCAAGGGATACTGCAAGCACAGCACTTGCTGGAAAAACTATTTACACTTGAGAAGAAATATTTCTGCTATACTTTATACCACAAAATGAACCTTCCATCACATTTTCCTAATGGATTTAGATTTCCATGAGCATATAGTTGTTGATGTGTTGTAAAACAAAAAGCTGCAAAAGTTAATTTGAAATCCCTCAACTTCTGGTTTTTATAACATTAAAGATAATGCAAATAATTACCACATGTACTTCATGTGGGTTTGTAAATGTGTGCATATATATCACATGGCATTTCTTGTTAGCTAGAATTCATTAAAAAAATAAAATGTTTTTCTCCTCAGCCTTTTTGATGCTGTATATTCGTTGATCAAAAACAAAATCCACAGATTGCCAGTTATAGATCCAGTCAGTGGAAATGCACTTTATATACTTACCCATAAAAGAATCCTCAAGTTCCTCCAGCTTTTTGTAAGTATTTAAATCTATGCTGTGCTCAACTGATTTTTCCCCACAGTAGACATGTAATTAAGTAATTAAAGTCGTAGTGCAGAAATTTCCTGATGAACTTCCATAGTCATTGTGTCTGTGTGTATCTTTTATTGGTAACAGGGAAATTAAAGCTTCATGTAAGGCCTATATTTTACCTTTACTTTGTTTTAGTTCTTTAAAGCAACCTAAACACCAAGGACTTGTCTATTGGATTAATTTGCTGTCCCTTCTGGAACATCTCCTCACCTTGTTTCCATGAAAAGAAAAATGAATTGTCTTCCAATTGAGATGAGGTTGTTGTTACTCTCTGTAGTAATGTTAGTCACAGCAATGAACAGGAGGCCAAACCAAACAAGGAGACTTCAGAATAAATTTTCAGATTAATGCTTTTCTGTCTTCTCTCTCCAGTTTTAGTGGGAATGACATAGTTTAGGATCTACAGTTTTTAGTGGTGTTGTTGTACTACAAAAAACAGAGCAAAAATCTTAGTTACACTGTCTTAATTTCGAGCTGCTTTGAACAGAAACTCCTTAGGTCTGAGCTTGTTTGGATTTTGTATTATTCTGGTAGCAGGAAACTGCAGTGACCTGTAACCATCACTTGCAGTCTGCAGATGGATGGGTAAATGTAAATAATTCCTTCTGACTCCCCTAGATGTCAGAGATGCCAAAGCCTGCCTTTATGAAGAAGAATCTGGATGAACTTGGAATAGGAACTTACCACAACATTGCCTTCATACATCCAGACACTCCTATCATTAAAGCCTTGAATATATTTGTAGAGCGAAGGATATCGGCGTTGCCTGTTGTGGATGAGTCAGGTGGGTACCAAAGTGGGGAAGAGAATTGTACTGAGCCCTGGATTGATGCTGGGGTGGGGGCAAAACACAAGAAAGAGTAAAAAAAAATCATTAAAAAGGCATGGGGGAAGAAAGGGAATATAAAGAAATACTTAGGCAAAATGTAGGTTGATGGGCTCGGAAGAATTTCATTATTTGATAGGTTGTTTGGGGTGGTTTTTTCAGTCTTTCCTTCTTGACCTGTCATTTCTTTCTGTGTTATTATAACAGATGAAAGCAGGAAGGAAGAAAATTTATTTTGTATTTTAAGACCTTCGTTAACTTTTGTTTTTCTTTTCTTTTTAGGAAAAGTTGTAGATATTTATTCCAAATTTGATGTAATAGTAAGTATATCTCTTAAATTCTACTAAATACTTTATATATATAAGCATTTGCAAATTGATTTGTTAGTATGACAATTCTGTTTTATTCCTTAGGGCTGTAGTTAAGAAACTGAATGAAGGAGATCCAACTCACCCTGCACATCATTTTTTTATTACTACTTTTATTAAAGTTATCCTGAGCAGTACTGTTTGCACACAGGCTTCAACTGCTCTGGATGTTACCCAAAATTAGATTTGGCTGGGCATAATCCAGAGGAGGGGATCAAAGCTGGTGAATGGGCTGGAAGGAATAGCCTGTGAGGAATATCTAAGGACTCTGGGTTTGTCTGGTGGGGAGAAAAGGAGGCTGAGGGGTGATGGGCTCATTGCTCTTGAGGCTTCCTGGGGAGGGGAGGGCAGAGGGCAGTGCTGAGCTCTTCTCCCTGGGATCCAGTGGCAGGACATGTGGGAGTGGTCCAGAGCCACACTGCAGGGGTTTGATGGGACTTTAGGATGCATTTCTTTTCCAAGAGGTGGTTGAACACTGAACAGGCTTCCCAGGGAGGTGGTGGGTGCCCCAAGCCTGTCAGTGCTCCAGAGGCACTTGGACAGGGCCCTTAATAAAGTGCCTGAGCTTTTGCTCCTCCCTGGAGTGTCAGGCACTTGGGCCAGGTGATCATTGTAGGTCCCTTAGAGCTGAACTGGTCTGTTCTTTTTGGCTTGCTTCTATTTTTGAGTGAGGACTTCCTTTTTCCAGCTGCTGCCACACCACACTCTGTTCTCAAAGAGAGTGCAGCTTTCTCAGTGCTCAGTCTGAGCACTTTTCAAAGTTCTCGGTCTGAGTACTTTGTACAGCTTGACCTTCTCAGTGGTCTAAAAACTACTTGGCCCATTCTTTTGTGTCTCTGACTGCAGAGTCTTGCATCTATATTCCTTCTGCTTCAGATCAAATCCAGGACACTGTTTCTGGATTTCCCTCAGGATTCCAGCAGTGCAGTCAGATTTGCCAGCCTCCGAGAGCAAAGGCTCTTCTATTCTTACAGCTTTCAGAAACTTGAAAAATATATATATATTTTTATCCCTGTTCCCTCCCAGCTGTGTGCACCTGCTTTCTATTTGCAGCATCTGACAGCTACATTATTTTTTAGAGATTTCACTGCCCAGCTTGCCACCAACCAGCTGCACTAATGAAGAATCCAGATGTCTGAAACACTGCCTAGAAGGCCTTCATTAAAATGGAGAACAGTCCCAAGTGGAAATACTTTAAGCTTAGAAATACCTCTGGCTGCAAACATTGTTCTTGATACTGAAAATTTGTGATATCGCTGCTCTTGCCCCTCATTTCTAGGCATTTGTCTTTGTTATTT
This sequence comes from Erpornis zantholeuca, assembly GCA_013400515.1. Taxonomy (NCBI): domain Eukaryota; kingdom Metazoa; phylum Chordata; class Aves; order Passeriformes; family Timaliidae; genus Erpornis; species Erpornis zantholeuca. The sequence continues at coordinate 163,862 of VZTN01014279.1, read as the reverse complement.
GGGATTCTCTGCTGTGTAAGATCCTGTTCTGCCATAAAAACGAGTCAGGGAATAGGCAGTAGCTGTAGATAGAAGGACCTGATGTATCAAAGACAATAAAATTTCACAGTTGGTGCATTCATTGTTTCAATTTATTTTGTAACTGTTAAATTTTGAGGTAGGACATGTTTCCTTCATTTCCTATTCTTCTTCAGAAAGACACCAAAAGGAAGAGATGTTCCTTATGTTTTTCACGTCTTTTCTCATTTTTAATGGTGAGGCAACAAAAATTAATAGGATTTTTAGAGATGTTGGATCATTTATTTGGGAAAAGTACATATTGGGAACTGGAAAAAACACCCACATCCCAAATATATGATTTTTAGAATAGATTTGTTTGCTCCCAGCTGGTACCATGGGAAAGAGTTACAGCATCTATTGATTACTTGGGATTTTCCTCACATGTCCTAGTTTGCTTATTAAACTGGGAGAAAAGATTCTAAAGATAATCACCTTGGACCTTCCAGGTTTTCATCAGTCTGCTCCAACCTGATCTTCAGCTTTAAAAGGAGAAAACAAAATGTAATCTGAAGTGTCTAATCTGATCTTCCAATAAACACAGAATTTCCAAGAGGATGATTTTTAACTTTTAACCATGGGGCTAATATGCTTACTTGGTGGTTGAAGCTATGGCTGTATATATATAGCTGCCTAATTTGATAGATTTCTGATAGATTTCTTTCATTTTGAGAGTTCTGAATTCATTTTCAGGTTCTTGATTGGAGAAACCTGGGAATGGAGTGATGTATAGAAATAGCTTTATGTTGCTCTCGTTACTCTGTGTAGGGCGACTTCAGTTTGCAGAGGCTTTTTATGTCCTCTCAATGTCCTTCATTAGGACCTGGTTAAATGAGTTAACTAAAATTGCTTTTATCTTCATTATCATCTCAAACTTCTTGTGTCATGCTCAGTGTAATTCAATCAAAAAACTTGACCCGAGTATCTTTTACCCAAAAATTAGTTTAATTTTATTGCTTGGTCCAGTGCTTTCATTTGAAAGCTTTGTCTTTGTTCTTCCTTCAGTGTCTCAGCAGCAAAATCAGTAGGCCAGGGTGTGCCAACACTGCTAAATACCACTATGGTCTCACCTACAGAAAGCTTTTGCAGCTCTGGACAGAGTCCCCTCACTGCAGGCATGGTTCTGTTCTTACAATGAAAGTTAAAAATGTCAGCTTTCAAATGCTTTTAATCTCTTCCTTTCAGTGGTGGGGATGGGATTTCTTTTATATTATTCTTATAGTACTTACTAAAATACACCCAGACACACAAAATTATCATCGAATGGCAGCACCAGCTGAGTTCCAGGAGAGGGAGTTTGAGCCCATAAATTAGAAAGGTGAAGAATGAATTTGCTTTCCACTTAGATCTCAGCCACTAAGATCTACTCTGTGGGTGGTGTTCAGAGCAGTTGATGTCTTCCCCTGTCCTGTTAAAAATAAACAATAAAAAAATGGTACCTTCTATGTGTTGTGAAATCTGGGAGCTTCTAAAGAGCTTCACCTTTACATTTGCTGCTAATGGCAAGAGCAGGATGAGTGACAGAGCCAAAGATCAGATACAAAGTAAGATTTTCACTGGCCTAATGCATATCCCCAGTTTTATCAATTAACCCAGCGTGTCAGATGGTGTTTAGCACCATTGTGTTTGACAGTTCCCAGAATCTGAAGCTGAAGAGCATCTGCTTTGTTTGATATGTTACTTGGAATGGGACTCAGACCAGAAATGCCTATCTCTACTTGATGCCAAAATATTTATTTTATGGAGTACTTTGTTACTAAGTTCTGAGCTGTCTGATGTGGCCTGGGTTTGTTTTTTTGCAGAATCTTGCTGCTGAAAAAACGTATAATAACTTAGATATCACGGTGACACAAGCCCTACAGCACCGCTCTCAGTATTTTGAAGGTGTTGTAAAGTGTAGTATGCTGGAAACACTGGAGACCATTGTGGATAGAATAGTGAAAGCTGAGGTGAGTCCCTGCACAATAAGTTACAATTTGTGTTATGAAACTGATAAGCAGTACAAATTTATCCTCTTTGTTTTGATTACTTGGTGAAAGTATTTTTTAATAATTACATGCATTAGGTCTCAGTCTGCTCTATAGACTCAGATTTTAGATGCTTACAGGGATGTGCAAAAATATTGCACAGTGTCTCTGTAATAATACTCAGTTATTTACACTTCTGTTTTATGGCATGAACTAAACTGAATGCAAAGCTTTCACAAGTTTCTTCCAAGCCTGCCATAAGTTTTGGAGACAAATCATTTGTTAACCTCCGGTTTATAGCTTGGCTCAGGAAATTTATTGGGTGCAGTTCCTTGATGCATGACAGAATCCTGCACTGCTCTCATAGAAATGCTGTGAAACAGGGCCATAAAGCAAATTCTTGTGAGGAAGCCTTCACTAACTGCTCTTGTAAATTTTGTATCTCTGTGTTGTCCATTCTTTTGGTGCTGTTTGTCTTGTTGGTTAGTACTGGGAACTTCCTTACACATAGGCAAATGAGTTTGTAGGTCTTCCTCCCCTGTAAGGCTTCTCTGCAGAAGAAAATCAATATTCCCAGTTTCAGTCATCTCTGAGGTGTGATCAGCTCTATTTAGATGCCTTGACTTCATCAATTACAAATTTATATATTTATTAGGGTTGTAACCAGGCATATACTTGATATGAGGAAAACTTCCCTTTGTTAACAAGCCCTTAGAACCTCATTAGGCAATTTCTACTTGTAACTTTCTGCATTTGCTTAAGCTTCCTCCTGAAATTGAATAATTTTAGCATTGCTGATACACAGATTTCAAACTTGGATTATTTTATTACTATTTTAAGAAGCTTTAGACATTTGGGTTTTAAGAACAACTCCTACCCTCTCATTCAGTCTAAACACAGTGAGACTACATGTAAAAAATGAGTCAGTCAAAACTACTACAAAGCTATTTTTAGCTGCCAGACAACTGCTTGATCTTACAAGCAATTAAACAAATGAAACAATTACATTGTCCATTTTTCTTGAATTCATTACACTGAGAGAGGAATAAAATTATTAAATGTGCATATGCAGAAACTAATGAACCTAAAATATCACCAGCATTGTATTATCAAAAATAAAATATTTTCTCTCAATAGTAAAAAGAGAATTCACTTGGGTAAAAGTAAACATGTAGTAGACTCTGAACTTTGGACAGACACTTTCTTGGTTCTGCAGTGGCTTTTCACAGGAGTATCCACCTGATTTCCCTACAGTTAGGACAAAAGTTTTGGAGTGTCAGATGTTCCATAGAAGAGGTTTGTAAGGATAAGATCATTATTTGAAAATACAGTTTTAATGTTGATAAATCTTTCTTCCGAGCTGTGTCTTTGTGTTTATTTGCATGGACAAACTGAATCCTTTTTCTGTCTTAAACAATCTGTTTAAAACAAATTGTTTTAAAACCAATCTGGCACTCGCTTTCTGTTGGGTAATCCTGTGAGAAAAATTAAGTTAAAACCAACTCAGACATGTCAAAATACACCAAGTTTTGGTGCTGTGCTTCTCTCTAGTGAGAAAATTTGGAAGTATTTTTCAGAAGGAATTCTCATTTTATTGCTGTATCTAATTTTTTGGAGATCACAGGCTGAGTTGGGCAAAGGCTTAACTTGGAGAAAAGTGTTTGATGTGAGTGCTGCATTTTGAGAGCAGAAGTATTTTCAAGACCTAGATCTCGACTTACCTGTCACTTCATATCAAATTCTATTGCCATGTCAGATAGCTGTGTGCTTTTTAAACATGCACTATTTTCATTTATGTAGGGCAAGCATGTTTGTGTTGCTGTGAGAGAATTGCTATTACTGACATTTTGAACCATTTTGGGTTGTTTTTTCCTACTTGTCTTTATACTGCTTTACTTTAGGGGGTTTGTTTGTTTGTTTGTTTGTTTTTCTTTGCTTTGTCTACTTTAAATCAGATAAATATATCTCAGACTCTTCTCCCTGCTGGCAGGTTCATCGTTTGGTGGTAGTGAATGAAGCTGATAGCATTGTGGGTATCATCTCCCTTTCTGACATCCTACAAGCTCTGGTACTCACACCTGCAGGTATGGATCTGCCCTCGGGGCTCTGCCATCAGGCACTGGTGGTGTGCACACCCAGAATCTCACAGAAGGTTAGAAGACACCTTCAAGATCACAGAGTCTATCCCATGCCCTAAGACCACCTCAGCTAAGCCATGGTACTGAGTGCCACATCCAATCTTTCTTTAAACACACTCAGGGATGGTGACTCCACCACCTCCCCAGGCAGATGATTCCAGAACTTTACCACTCTTTCAGGAAAAAACTTTCCAACCTAAATTTCCCTTTGCACTGTGTCCTTTTGTTCTGTCAGTTGTTGCCTAGAAAAAGAGACCAAGCCCCACCTGACAACAGCCAGCTTTCAGGGAGTTTTAGAGACCCTGCTGGCTTTCATTTATTTCACAGTGATAAATGTCTGATTTGGAACTTTTGTAACTGATTAGAGTTCTTAAATGCACAAGTCATTTCAGGAAAAAGCTGACAGAATATTAATTATCAGTCTCCTGTTCACTGAGGAGGGCATGCAGAAGCTTCAGGAAGGTCCCTGCTGTTCATGTATCTCTTTTCTAGAGAATAAAGAGGTCTTGATTAATGTTTTAAGAGGGTGAAGCTGAATGTATAGACAACATCTACAACAGGGCACCTTCCCCACCTTCTGAGTTTCTGTACTCTGGCCAAGTGTGGGTACAGCTGTGTTTTCCACTAAAAAATCTCTTCTTGGAGCCTCTCTGTTGTCCAGCTATGCTGGGGATTTTGATTGGCACAAATTAAGTCAGAGATGGCACCTTAGCCCACCAGAACTCTTCCAGTAAAAAACTTTATTGTGATCCAGTTAAATCTCTAGTGACCAATCTAAACATGATCAGGTTCCTTTTAACAAAAGTATCCAGCAGTAGGTTAATGTCTGCTACTTTTATCTTGGTTGTTGGGGGTTGGTTTGGTTGGGTTTGGTTTTGGTTTTAAGTTTTGTCCAAGTTCTTAGGCTGCTTTATGTTCTTAATTGTAACTTCACTTTAACCACATAAATTACTTCAGTGTCACAACAACTAAAGCAAAGCCCTGTTTTGGCTCTGTGAGGAAGGCAAAATTCTTGAGGATTATTACCATTTTGCCTCAAAAAAAAAAAATCAGACAAATAGAGCCAGATACATCCTTCAAAAAAAAAAAACTGTCTAAATGTGAGTTTAACTGAGCTCTCTTACCTACTCTGATAGATAACATAATTATGTAAAAGTGTTTTTCATCTGTAGACTTAAAAAACCAAAAAAGGTAATGTACCTTGTTTAAATAGTAATATTTCTGTTCTGAAGAGAAGTAATCAGTGATACTGCTGGAGGCATTGTGTCAGTACATCTGGTTCCTTCTAATGGCCTGGAAGAGCAAGAGCAGAGCAAGGAACCCAGCCCTCTGTGAAAGCATGGATGAGAAATCAGCCCAGAGGTCTGGGTCAAATGGAATCCTTGCCTGGAGAAAGAAGAGGAAGGTGTAAAGACAGGCAGCCAGTGCCTCTCCAGGCAGAGGAAGGAGTTTCGTCCATGACTGGAAGGTAGAAGGATCCCAGGAGAGCAGAATTTAGTGCTAATGGGGCAAAGTTCAGACAGAAAAGATGCATTTGGATACTGACAAACCAAGAGCTTTGCTGTACTGGAATTACGTGGACATCTACACTGGAACTCTGAGCTGATCTAGAAGTGCTCTGGAATTACTGCAAAGGGCAGTTCCTGCTCCCACTCCGGGGCAGCACCATGCTATGAGATCCCTGAGCTGCTGTAACTCACTGAGCTAACAGGAAACTGAGCCAGCAAAAAAGCTGCACTTTTGTCAGCCTGGCACACTGAACCTGCCCACAGAACAGTCTGGTACTGAGGACCAGGGTTAGAGCAACAGAGAGGGCAGGATTATGCCACTGGAAGAGATGAGGTGAGGGAAGCTGATTTTGGAGAGCAGTTAAGCATTAGACTGCATTTCCACAGGCAGCTGCCCAATTTTAGACTAGGATTTGTCTCATGCAGGGAGGACGTCTGCAATGTAAATTGATTTTTAGAGTATGAAGTGGGACTTAGCTCCTTAGAGCACCAGATAAATCATATACAGTTCTCTTCACAGGCTGGAAAAGAAAATTTATTGACTGGCAGGAATTAAGACCAGCCTGTGTTTGAGAAAAAATTAGCAGCTGTGGTGTGAAACTGGATGCATTTAATGAATCTTTCAGTGTTTGATTATATGTTACAAGTAGCAACGCCAGGTTTCTGGCAAGAGATTCTTGCTGTGTAGAGTTGGATGCTGAATCCAAGCTCACCATAGGGTTCAGTCATTGCCCAGCATGTTTGAGTACCTGGAGAAGAGGTGAGATGCTGCACAGTCCTACTGGCCAGGTCTCTCAGATCCCTACTGTAAGCAAAATCTGCCTCTGAGCCAGGAAAAATGGGTCCATCAACACAGTGTAGTTAAACTGAATTCTTACATAGTTTGTACTCAAGCAGGACTCATTTTTTTGGGGCTATTATGATGATTAAGCTTGGCTCTAGGCTGAGGGACAGGTTTGGGCTGTGGGTTTTTAGCTGGGAGTTTTTAAACTAATTTTTTTTGTGCTGGGGAGAATCTTCAAAGGCACTTGGAGTAACTTCCCAGAAGGGTTACTTAGACTTAGCAATTAAGTTAAAGCAATGATGGTCTTAAGGTCTCCCTCACTCCATTTCACATTGGCATTTAGCAATCCTGCAGTTTATTCTTTATATATATGATGCATATAAATACATATATATGTTTATATAAATATTGCATTCAGTACTCAGATTGTGGTAATGCGACCAGGGGAAGTTGGAGCAGTTGGAATGAGCTTTTCCAGTTCTATGTGCCCAAGGAAATCACAGCTGCTTTCCTCCTCTGTTCCCAGGTGCCAAACAAAAGGAGAACGAGAGCGAATGACTGCTGTGAATGTACACATTTGGAGGAGAACTTGAACAAAGTTTCTGGGTCGTTTGTCTCAAGAGCAGTGACTGCAATCGAACAGAGCAGGATGGTTGAGAATGTGTTTTGGGACTTAGTGACGGATGATGAGTCTCTTCCCCCCAGTGATGTCGCAAAAAAAAGCAGCATGACAAAAGCTTATGTTAAAATGTAGGCTCGTATTTCAAAATGTCTTCAAAACATTTGCTGGAAGACTTCACATGATGTCCTTCATTAAAATGCACTGTATTCTGAAACTTTTTCATTTTGTATTTGACAGAAGTCACTGGTCAGCAATGGATATATGTGACATAAGGCAAGTGTATGGCATATTCATATCATAGTGCCTTATGTCAAAATACAGCAATATGTCATCACTGTTGCCCATCACTGTCAAAGGAAGTGTTGTGCTAAACGAGACACTGTATTTGAATGTGAAAGTCTTTAAACCTAAAACCAAATCAGTTTCAGTTCTCATTAGATTTGTCATAAAAGCTGTAATTTGGGTATCGGTAGACTTCTTTAAAACTTCAATGACAGTTTTGTGTTCAGTGTTGCATTCTGAACTGAAATGTAAAATAAGACTGATTTAAAAACAGCTTTATTTATTTTTACTTTCATGACAATTTTTTACACATCTTTGGTGGATAGCTAAAATTTCACCATATCCATTAATAAACTGTTGATTGTTATACAAACAAGTGGGAGATTTTTCTCATTATTTAAAACTTTGCAGTTGCAGAAGCCGTGGCCTGTTCACCAGTCTGTGTTACTTGAGCTGAAGATTTCGGAAGCATGGATTGAGAGTGCTCTGTACTGTCATACACAGGCACCACGGAGGAAACAAGGTGCCAGAGGACAATATTTTCACCTGTATTAAAGTGTAAAATGATGTTTGTACAACGAAAACCTGAAACTTTTTATTGTATATGATTTGTACAGAAGCGGAGGAGTGAGGAAAGCCGTGGAGTATTTGCTAATGTAAATGTACTGTAAAGTTTGAAGATGAGACTTTTATAATTGTAGATTCTTGTAGATGGAAGAAATTAAACCCTACAACATCAGTTTGGTTTTAGCAGTTGGTGCCAAGTTCTTTCGCATGTATGAATGTACGTGCATTGGGATTAGTGCGAACCAGGAATAGGAGCATTCTTATTTTTGTTTGACTTTAAAGGTGGCTTATGCTAATGGAACACTGCAGGCAGGACTTCTGTACTGTGTTCCCAGCCTGAATGATGCAGGAATGATGCTGCACTGGAATGATGCAGGAAAGGGATACATTATTTTTTCATTTATAAACATGGAGGTAAAAGGTGAACACTTTTCAGTTTGCTTATAAAATGTAAATATAATAGCAATAATAGTAATGAAAAACTTTCTTCAGAACTCTTCCCCTTTCTACAAAAATTTAAATTTTGAACGAAGTGTGTGAAAACTTTCTTCTTACAGGTATCTTTCATATCTAAAAATATTCCTGTAGTACATGATGGAAACTGTTCACTTAGACATTCTCCCACTTCTTATGTTGTGAAAAATATTGTCAAGTCCTCTCCAGCACCTTTTCTGGCTGGGTAAATATTGACTGTTCCCTGCAGTTCCTGATGGTATTGAATTGGAGCAGCTGCTTTCTCCTGAGAGCAACAACCTCAAGGTCTGGTGCTGGTTGCTGCCATCAGAGCTGACACCAGTGCAGCTCTGATTATCCTCGTGTGGGAGATGGAGTGATTAAAACTCAAAACAGCGGCTGTCGTTCTTCGTAGGGTGTGTGGAGGGGAGAGTCTGTGGTAGGTAACTCCTATTAAGGGTAAGTGGGCAGCAGTGCTACCTGCAAACGCCACACAAACCACGTAAGTGCAGCTTTGTGAAAGCCAGGGTTCTGTTCCAGCACAGGCACTGCAGCCTCCTCTGGGAGCTGGGATGGCAGGGAGTTGCCCAAAAGGATTGTGAGATCTTTCTATCACTTGTCTGCATGAGTACATTCTGCAGCCCTCTGGTCAAGGTATTTTTAAAGATAAGGGTTGAACCACCGATAACTTTTTAATATATATTTTATAGCACAAATTCTTCTGTCCCTGTTTGATGCAGATGCTGTGGGCCTGCCTGCATGCAGCAGTGTGCAGAAAGCCAGAATGAATTTGCAGTTTTCAGATAACCACGTACAGACTTGCCATTTTCACATTATTACAACTGCTGTTAACATGTTGTGGACATGGGACCAGCAAAATTCTGGAGAACAGCCTCCTCAGTGGTACAAAACTGTGTTTAGAGAATTTCCACCCTTTCTTTCTGGAGTTCAGCTCTGAACTCTGCATTTGTGAGTGGCAGAACTGCACTGTGACCCCACCAGCACGAATAAACAGCAGTGCCATCAAAATGCACTCAGCTTGTGCTGGCACAAGTGCCAGGGCTGATGCAGTAAACAAAGGCAAGGAAATCGTGTCATTTTTAATACGGATCAGTTTTCTACAGAGCTAGAAAAATGCTTGTTCCAGCATAAGGGAGGGACAGGAGAAAGTAAATGAGGGTAGAGAGAGGAGGGGTGACTCAGCAGCGCTGCTGCATGTTCCAGATTAAAGGGACAGTATAACTAAAGCTTCAGTCTAGGGCTCTTCACTTACCTCATTAGAGGCCTCGGGCATGAAAGAGAATTAATAAAATGTCATTAGATTCCAGTTCTTGAGCATTGTCCATCTGGACAGGCAGCAAGCAGTATTTACAGACCTGAGACCACAGCAACAGCTCCAGAAGCTCCTTTTCTTGCCACAGACAGGACCATGCTGCAGATGGAGGTGTCAGTAAATGTCCCCTGTGACTCCTGAAAGCCTGTTCAGTAGTGCAGGTGAAGAAATGGGTTCTATTTTCACCAGCAGGACTGTAACAACACGTGATTGATGCCTTTGCTTTCCTGTGCATTTCCTTGCCCAGCAAGAGATGTCTGTGAAAGATAATTATTCTGAAGGGCTTCTTTGTCTTGGCAGGGCTTTTACCTGCTCTGGATATTTTTAGCTGCTTAGACATAAGAAAATGTTTCTCTGTAGCCTTCAGCCCTCAGTATTTTTCAGTACCTAGAGATGCTCTGAACTGAGGCAAAATCACCCTTTTCTGACATTGATGAAAAACATTTCCCTGTTTTACTTCAGGAATCCTTTAGGTAAAAGGTCTGAGATCAGACAATATTTGCTGTTTGCTAGGAACTGAATTCCAGTTGTTGTGTATCCATTCATCTTCTACCAAGGGATACTGTTGTGCTGGGAATGTTGGAGTAACACAGGAAGAACAAGCCTTGATTTCCAGGCCCTGAGCTCTTGTCCTCATGGCAGACAGGAGGAATCTGACTGAAGCAGTTCCAAGACTCCACATGGAGAAGACTCCTTGCCATTTTTAGAGGGAACATAGGGTAAGTTGGAGCTTTTCAGTTTTGGTCCAACTAGAAGTGAAACCACACATGCTTAATCCTGTCTCATAGCAGGCCCTGTAACTGCTCCCACTGAGCTCTCTCCAGGCAGCTTTAGAAGGAACCAGTTTACTTCTAAAGTTTCTGTGAACTTTCACCTATATTGAACACTTATTAAGGGTAATTTCCAGAGGAAAATGCTATTCCAAATAATTTAATGCTACCCTTGTACCCACATAATGCATTTATGCAAAAAGAATGTTCTGCAGACACTGCTCTTTATGCTTCACTTTAGGTCTTAATTTAAATGTGGTTTTGAAAGTCACTTTCTTGGTACTCATTTGTTTTCTGGTGGTTGCAGTCAGACCTGTTCCTGCTGAAGTGAATGGGCAGGAGATGACCTGTACTCACACATCAAACTCATTCCTTCAAAAAAGCCCTATGGAACGTGTGTCCCTGCCAGCTGCACACCAGGACCTGTAGGGCATCAACTTGTGGTGTCAGCAGCCCCTCTGACCTGAGTTAATTTGCTTCTGCTAACATTTTCCCAGCGTTTCTATCTGAATATTGCAAAATACAATCACTGGGAAAAGGCAGGAGGGAGCAGGAACAAGTGCAAGGCTGAACTGGATGTACTTTGTAACCTCTGTGGGCAGCTAAGGCTGTGCTGTGCCTGTGGAAGCATGCCCAGTGCAAACACTGGACACACTTCAAAACACTCCTCGGGAAGGTCCTGGTTTGCTGAAGGACAGAGCAGGTAATTGTGCTGGTAATTGCTGCTGCAGGAATTGAAGGTACAAGTCAGAGCTGTTCTGTGTTTGGGAGCCAAGTAGCCAGCTGCCTGTGGGTTTGCACGTACAGGATTAGCATAAAATACTTGGCTGTGGAGTTACCATCACTACATGAAATCTCTTGTGGTTTGTCCTTCATCAGGGAAAAGCAGATACAGGCAACAAAAGAAAGTCCATTTGTCCAGCCTCTCTCAACATCCTCGTCTCCCCACAGACACTCACTGCACCTCTGCTTGCAGTTTTCCCCTTTGGTATCTTGTCTTTCAGAACCACATCTGATGTGTTGCATTCTTTGACCATGCTGTTATTTCATTTACAATAACATTAATGTCATTGATCATGTGATGATGCCAAGGCTGTGTGTGATTTGAGAGAGCACCTGACAGAGGGAGACAGGGAAAAGGCCTGGAGCACAGCCAGGGCAGAGGCACACATCACTTGTCGCAGAATTCTCTGAACTCCTTTGTAGCTCACAATTTGCAAACACTGTAGATGTGAGGAGGCTGCAAGAGGAGCAGGGAATGTACAGGCAGAGCCCTAATTCCTAATACTACTGATGCTATGGAATGCTACTCTGGGAAAACACAACCTGAGCATAACACCTGGATTGTTCTAGGGGAAAGAATTTCAGCAAAGGGGTACTTGGTGTGTGAGGCTGCTCAGCCCTAAACATACAAACAGTAAGAATTCAGACAATGCCCGGATTAGACATTCACAGCCACAGGCATGCTGTCCCTCTGCTCCAAAGCACTCCAGGAACTGTCTGGATTTCACCTGGGCAGGAGAAATGCAAGGACAGCCTTACCACAGCCCAGATCCTCCCATCTCTGCTTAAGCTGCTGCCACTTGAGTAGCAGTGTCCCAGAGTGCTGCCAAAGGCCATCAGCAGTGTCACCCAGCCCCAGAGTGTGGAAAAACAACAAACTTCCCTGAAAGCTCTGTATTTGCCATATTCCAAGTGTCCCGGCCAAGACAAAATGAAGCACTTATGTGATCCTGCTCAAGTAAGGATTATTAGCCAATTCCTTTCAAAGAAACAGTGGAAGAAAAGGAAGTTAAAGGTTTTTCTTCTAAACAAACCCATGCCCAGAAAGGATGAGTTCTGTGTTCCTGCTGACAAGCATCCTAAGGTGAGACAACTCCATTACAATTTGAGGCAATAAAAGGGGAGGAATGGAAACCCTGCAATAGTGAACCCCCTAGACAAACACAGAGCCAGGGGCAAGTTAACAGAAACCAGATAAATAAATAGACATGGGTCCAAAAGGTGAGTGGCATAAGAAAAAGAGAGCAAGGGAAAAGACCTAATCAAAAGAAGTGGAGGGAACAAAACCAGAAACTCCCACAAATGGAAAAAACACTGATGCTCACCACTCTGAGCATGTGTAGGGGTATGGATGATATATTCTGAAAATACAGATTAGGTTTCACCAGAGTAAAAAGCCCAGTGCCAAAATACAACAAAAAATAATTAGGCAAATATTAAGAGCTGTAAGAAGATGGAAATTGAAAGAATAACTACCACAAACTTCAGCTATTTTTCCAAATCTATGTATGTCACTGGGTGCTAATTCTAATCTCAGTCCCCTCAGTCTTCTGGCTCAGTAAAAAGCCCAAGTTTTTGACCATGGCACGGTTCCAGAGGGAGCAAATGAAAAGATGATGGCACAGCTCCAAGGGTTGGTTCTGCAGGTGTATGGCTACTGCAATCCTGATGTCCTTCATAAACAATTATGGGGTTTTTTTTAAGATGCAAGATAAATAGGAATATGATGCTGTACATCAGGCAGGGCTGTCCCTCTGCACCTCTTGGAGAGATTTGAACAGGATCCCTGTTCAAAAAGGCTGGATTTCTACAGGCTGCTGCTTCTCTGCAGACCCCCCAAATCCCACCAGTCCCTACAGGGTGATGCTCGAGGACTGTGCTGTAGTGAGTGGAAAAGAGAAGCTGGACACAGAAAATGAGCATGCACAGTTATATCTCAGCCATCACTGAGAAAGTACAAAATCTCTGTTTCCTCATGAAATTATTATCCTTCCATCATGTACCTATTCACTGAAGGCTGTTATTCCTGCTGTTTCACAGGTTAGCAGCACTTGTCCTGTAAAACCCCATAATCCAGGAGATGAAGGGTATAATTAGACCATCCCAAAAAATGCAGCTATCTCCTAAAAGCCTGTCTGCTCCTCCAGAAGCAAATCACTTTTGTGTACAAACAGCTTTCTTTAGCTTTAGTTCCCCACCCTCTCACCAGGTTAGATGAATATGTGGGAATGGATGGGTGAGATCAGGGAGAAGCCAATCCATGTCCCTTGACATCATCCAGCTGTCAGGCTGGTTTAGTTGTACCCTGCCATAACTGTGTCAGTGCAATCAGTATTCCTACTAATCAGTAGTATCAGTGTTCCCCAAAATGACAAGATGCACATTGAAAACAATTAACTTCTAACTAACATTCATTTTTCAAGAAAACGTGGAAAGGGTAGGTAATAACCCAAAGTGTTCAAAATCAGGAGCAGAGGGGGAAAAAACAACTTTCCTGTTCTTCATGTCTTTCTCCCTTAAATTCTGCATCCATTAGGTGTTGCAGTCACCACCAGTACGTGCAGCTCTCTTTTCAAAGCAGGAAAGTCTCCACAGCTTGAATCTCATTTCCCAAGCCCACAGACGCCTCTACCACCTTCCCTTCCATGCAATCCCCAGAACTTTATCGACGCTGGGACCCGAGGTTTCTCCATAAATCATCTGCGCGCACGGGGGACACTCTGAAAAGGCATCGACATAAATTCAAACAAGCGCCACAGCCCGGCCGAGCGGCCCTTCCCGGGACGGGCCGTGACCCTGGAGCCTGAGGGCGTCCGGGACACGAGAGGGGCAGCGGCCGGATCCCACTGCCCGGGGAGAACCGTGCGACAGGGACGGGGATAGGGATCGAGCCCGGGATGAACAAGGTGACGGGGAGTGGGGAAGGGGCCGGATACAAGGCCAGGCACTGGGAAAGGGGCCGGGACAGGGGCCGGGCAAGAAGCCGGGGCCGGAGCCAAGGCCGGGCAGCGCGCGCGGGACGCACCAACC
>VZTN01014279.1:79563-149126 GCA_013400515.1 Erpornis zantholeuca | reverse complement strand
CCGCCATGGCGGCGCCGCAGAGCTGCGGGCCCGCGGCCGCCGTGCCCTTAATAGGAAGTTTCACCCCCCGCCCCCCCACGCCCCGAACGCAGCCTGGAAAAGCGGGATCGGGGGAGTTGGGGAGAGGGTTCCTGCCCCGCCGGCCCAGGGGTCTAGCTTCATCCAGGGCTCTCTGTGGAGCGAGCCTGGGGAAGGGCAGCGGAGCTGGGGAAGGGTCTGGAACGCGCGTCCTGTGAGGAGCGGCTGTGAGGGCTCAGCCCGAAGAAAAGGATGCTCAGGGAAGGCCTCATTGCTCTCCCCAAGTCCCTGACAGGAGGGTGCCTCCGGGCGCGGGTCGGGCTCTGCTCCCAGGCAACCAGCGATAGGACAAGGGGACATGGTCTTAAGCTGCGCCGGGGGAGGTTTAGGTTGGACATAGGGAAGAATTTCTTCCCAGAAAGGGTGATCAGACACTGGAATGGGCAGCCCAGGGAGGTGGTAGAGTCACCGTCCCTGGAGGAGTTTAAGCAAAGACTGGACGTGGCACTGGGTGCCGTGAGTGGGGTTGGGTCCTGGGTCGAACTCGATGACCTCAGACCTCGGTGATTCCGTGATTTAGAGCCAGTGTGAAATGCTGGGGAAGCCAGGTGGATCCGTTGCCCGTGTCTGGCCTGTTTTTGCCCCCGTGGAGTTGTTCGTGCGGCAGCAGCAGCGCAGCCGCTGTTCCCGAGTGGCCGCGTCGGCTCCGGGCTGTCCCCAGCACGGCGCTGCTGGGACAATCCAGCACGGGCTCATCCACTGGGACGAACTTCCTGGAAGCGCCCAGCGCGAGTCTATAGCAGCTTGTAGAGGGATTTGTTCCATACAAAACGTGTGATCCTTTCCCGCATTCACTGTCTTTAATGGGGAACGGTTTCAGATATTTCAGCATTCGGGTTCTTGGGGCAGAGGGAAACAAGCTGTACTACAGTCGGTGCTAATCGATCAAACTTAAAAGCATAGATCAATGTGGAAGATAATGTGTGGTTGGGAAAAAAAAAAAGATGCTACGGAGAGATGCAACTCTGATATAAAAGGGGTTTGTACGTTAAAGTAGTGACTATATCAGTAATTTGTCTTACATGGGTATCCTACCAAAGACAGCACACAGCATAAAGAAGCCTTTAAAAAAGCTTTTTTTAAATACTAAAAAATGTAAAGGCTAAGTAAGGGGAGCTGTTTCTTGGATTTCATGCATAACCATTTGGTGCAGATTGGTGTAAAAAGAATGATGAATTTGTCCAGCTCTTAAACAGAACAGTGAGTAGTAGACTAATCAGTTTGCACAGTCTGTATGACATCACTTGTTGCAGTCTGTTCATTGTCTTGTGTGTTATGTTTTCTTTCTTCTTTGAGCCCTGGTGGGAGCAAGCAATGGGCAGAGTCAGTGGGAAGGGAGAATGCTTGAAATTCTGTCCTTTGGAAGTCTCTGATGCTGACTGGGTGTACTGTTGAGCTTTGGTCCTTCATCTGTTGACAGAGACAAGTAGCAGTCAAAAAATCAGATGTTAGTAGGGTGTAGGACCAGTTGAGGAAAACCAGAGAAATAGTGTAATGTTAGTTTGGTTGGTGATGTGAGGAGTAGTACTCATGGAAAGGATGGGCAGAAAGTTATCTGTCTATTAAGACCTACTGCTGAACTTCAACTTAAGTTTTCTGAGACTAGTACAGAATTGGGCTTGATGGGACAAGACTAGTTTTATTAGGAGAGCTACAAGTTGTATGAACATAGAATTAAGAGCAATCTCATTTACCGGAATTTGCCTTTGATTGTCATTACATTTCTAGGCAAATATTTGGGTAAAAGTTCAAGCAGTAGAAATAGACCATTGAGGTCTTACTTCCATCTTGTGAAGGTGTTAGAAAAGCAGGAAGGTTAAACTATGAGATTTAGGCTGAGTCCTCTACTTCCCCAAATATGCCTACTAAAGTGTAGGAGGATGGGGACTTAGTTTGGCTTCAGGGAAACTTTTACTTTAGTCTTGCTTTGTATGATGATGGTGAGAATATTGCTTGAGCCCTGGGTAAGAAAGAATATAATCTCATTTTAGGACGAGTGTTTGGGTGGTAGAAAAGGAAGTATGTTTCTTTCGGAGGAAATGCTGCATTGTATAGAAGTAATGCTCATTAAAGTGGGGAATAATTCCAGCATCTGAAGGACTGGAAGGAAATGCTTTCTACATTTTCTTTTGTAATTAGGAAATGACATTGTTTTTCCATTAACATTAATCTTGACCCTGGAATGAGGGAGGCTAACTCTGGTGAGTTGTAAAATGCTTGCAGTTTTATAGGTTGGCCTCAATTCTTAGGTGACCTGCTCTGAGAAGTTGGGTGCTTCCCCTGTAACTACAGTGTTTGAGATGAAACTGTCAGAAAATGGAAAGCTCTTATTCCCATTTTCCGGGAATCTCAGTATCTCTCAGCTAGGTGCTGAAATAACCAGGTTTTGTGATATATTTCCGGCGCTGAGCTGTTCCCTACAGCTGATGATTCAACGATGCTGTGGGTCTCTCAGGTTACAAGCGTGTACAGTGAAGGGTGGGCATGTTCTCCACGGGGATTTGTGAAACGGGGTCTGAAAATTGTATTGGCTTCATGCTAAGCTCTTGTTTATTTTACTTACATTAAATTTTAATCTTATCCCAGGGCTTTTGTCAGGTAAACTAGAGGTTGGGAGTGGTCTTCTGGTATAATAGTTCTCAGAATAGAAAATTCAGGAGTCTGCTTGTTTGAATACACTCCCTCTGTCTTTCAACACTGCCATCAAGCCTTTCATATGTGAAACTCTTACTCTTTGCTGATGGGAGAGATCACAGCGGAAGCCTTGTGAGTTCCCAGGCAGTCATACTTTCTGAGATGCAGACATGGTATTTGCCAGGAGCTTCAGGAGTTGTTTTTTGGTGAGGAAGACCGATTATCTGTGGATATAGCATGCAGGTCATGGCATGACGTGAGACAAAATCGCGCAAGAATGTCTCCGTTGGGTTTTGCACAGGCTTAAATTAGTCTAAGAAAGTTAAATTCCATTATGTAAGTGTGCTTGTCTCAGCAAGGTTCTGAGTAGAAATCAGATGGATTTCATCCCAAGAGTTGAATAGTTCTGCAGCAGAGGAACTTGATTTCCATTACTGTTGGTTGTGGACCAGCTGTTTGAGATTTGATTCTGGAAGAAATATATCTTTATGCATGATGAAGCGTAAAATTTTATAAAGTTACTTCCTTCAATAAAAGGATCTTCATACTTGTATTTTGGTCATAATTTAATATATCCCAGATAGAACTGGAAAGAATGGATTTGCATTGAAAGAAATCAAGCAGGACTAAGATTTTCTGAATCTTTTCAGAGTAACAGCCACTCTAAAAAGGAGCGTAGAGTCACCAAAAATGCTTTGTGCTCAGTTTCATTCCTTCTTTGTTTATAGAACAAATATGCAAATTCAGACCACAAATGCCTGTATGAAAGAAGTTGTTTCTTAGATCATCTTGTAAAGTACCTTATTACTGGGATTCTCTGTGTTATATTGAACTGATGGATTTAAGATAAGCAGGGAGGTGTTGTTTGGATCAGCCGCTTCAGTTGTAGGCCATTATCTCAGCCTGATTTCTGCTGTTCATATAAGTTGTGCTGCTGGTTTTGCAGATGTTCTTGCAGAAACTGGAATTCTCTTTCTGAATTTTACACGTTTGGACTGGTCATCTGAAAATGCTCTCCTGGGCAGTTTATAGCTCTGTGGGAAAAATCCATTTAATAATAGGGGACTTGCCTATTTTCTTCCCTGGATAAATAAATCAACTTTTGTGTGTGTAGGTGTAGAGCAGACCATGCTACAGGCAGAAGTAGTCGTGGTCTGACTGCAGCATGTAAATACCAAAAAAACCCCAAAACTGATGGTACAAAATGATCTGTCAGGGTTAGATTTGTATGGAAAGGCTTCTAAGTGGTTGTATTAAGCTAAGAAATGTCTTTCCCCCTCCACCTTGCCTGAAAAGCAAGAAGGGCAGAAAAAACAGTACCTTCAATATGGACTTGTAAATAGTAAAAAAAAATTGTTATGGCAAAATGTAGTTACAGGGTTTGAAAACACAAGTTGTTTGAATATTAGGAGGATTGCACTGTAAAATGGAGCTGAGGCTTTGCTGTTCGTGTCTGAAAGATGGCATCTGCTCGCACAGCAGCGTTCCGCCCCGAGCAGGGATCCCTCTGGGATTGGATGGGGGAAGTGGTAATTTTAGCAGGCGATAAATTGTCCATGTAAATGTCAACAGAGGAGGAATGGAGAAATTACCACTGTCGTGTGCTGTAATTTGCTTTACACAATTGGCTGTGTCCGCAACATGGGAAAGCCTGAGATTTGACAGGAAAATTGAGTGGTTCGGGAGCCAGCTGATATGTAAGGTTAACATTTTTCCGAGTCCCTTGTAAGTGCCAAGATGACTTCCAGAGCTCTTCCCTCGCCAGGGCCGCAGTTGGCTCTGCCAGGGTGCGGCAGTGCTGCGAGGAGGAAAGGTTGCAGCTCCCAGGAGACTGGGATGAGGCTGGAAATGCCAGCTTTAATTGCATTTCGGTGTTAGTGACTGCGATAGTGGCTACAGCAGGGAAAGTTGCTACAGAGCATTTGATAACAGTAGCTGGAAGCACTAGAGGCAGCATGTTCAGCTGTAATATCAAGCCACCATAAGGTTATTTGAGGACACAGCTCCAGGATTAACCCTTAAATTGCCTACTCTGATCTGTCAATGGTAACACTTGCACGTTTTGCTTGTATATATGGGGGTGTTTGGTGTTTGATTACACAACTTGGAGTTAACACCGACAGGAAAAGCCAAATGAAATGTAGCTCCTGTAATTTATAAGCTATATAAAGTTGGAGCTCTTCATTTAGATATACTATACTGCCTTAAGTGTAGGTTCAGGCAGCCACCTCTGCGGTAGAGGCTGCTGCGGAAACTCGGTGTGACCACGCACCCAGGATTAGAAGAACAGGCTAAAAAGTGATAAATGCCTATTACGATTAACTTCCTGGAGCTCTCCTGAAGGTGACGTCCAAGGGCGTACTTTAAAAACTGCTCAACTTAATTGTGTATTCCATCCAAAATCGAAACAGCTTCTCTGTGGGATGTTCATAATGCACTCAGGCTCTGCAAATCCTGCATGAGTCAATTGGCTGGTGTCATCTCAAATTATCCTAAATCAGAAGCTGCAGACATGAAGCGCGGTGCATAAAAACACGAAGCGGCCTCTGTCAGTTGTGAGTTTGTCTCCTTAAGGATTTGAGAGGTTCCCTTTTGTTTTCCAAGGTCTGTAATTGAAGTGAATGGCAGATTTGTTGTGAACTTGATAATGTGAGAAAGGAAAATGTGCTTCCTGAGTTTGGGGGACGGTTATTCCTTAAAATTTCTCTCTTCCAATCCTGGTGAGGATATTTGCATTCCATTATGGTTCCTGCACATTGGTGGCAGCTCTCCTGTAAATGAGATATATGGGATGGGGGGAAAAGGAGAGACTGTGGACAAAATCCATGTTATATGTGCCTAACCAGACTTTTAAACAAGATTTCAGATTATTAAGTTTACTAAAAGCATATTCATATAGACCATTACATGCTGCATTTCCTTTTTGAGAAATACCAAGTACAGTGGATGCTGAATTGGGTTTTTCATGGGGAAAAGTTGCTTGTATTGAACTTGTCACAAGGAAGTAAACTGAGGCAGTTTTTGAACCAAGTGCCAAAACAGGCTTTCAGATGCAGCTTTTCTCAAGTAGCATCCAAGCCACTTCCTTTTTTAATTGCCACATAATGAAGGCAGATGCAAATGAACTGTGTAGGGTGGGGCATCTCTTGGCCCAAGCTGAGCTAATCCTGCACTGTGGCCAGAAGTTGGGCCTTGCTACCCCCACCCAGGTGCTGGCACTGGTGTGATGGAAAGCTGTCCACCAGCTCAGGGAATTGATTTCTTTGAAAAGTAAATCAACCAGAAGGGAAAGTTTTTGTATCCTTCAGCTGGTCAGCTCTGTGAGTGCAGCCCTGACAGGGGGAATGGGGTCAGGAGCATGGGCTTTTGGAGAGGGTGGTGTAGGCTCTTTGTGGCTGTGCAGACTTTTCTTCAGTCAGACTTGTTATGGAACCACATCTGTGTTTTCCTCCACCAGCCAAGATAGGCATGGATGCCTTTTGGTCAGCTTTCAGCAGTGGAGCTTCTGAAATGGATTTGTTCTCTTGATGGAAAAAGATGGCCTTGTGACCGTGGTGAGGTGTGCTAGGGAGCCATGGAGAAATCAGGTTTTTCAAGGTTCTTGTTTAAATAACCTTCTGTAGTCAAATCTAATCAATTCATGTGGAATTGAGGAAAAATTAAATGTTTGACCTAGGATAAGCCTAAACCTTGTTCTGAGTCTTCAGATTTAGTTGATGCCTCAAGTGATACAATCTGGAATATTCTGGAAACATGTGCTAGTAAAGATATTGCAATGAATCAAAGCCAAAGCTTCAGGAAAAGATCTATAAGAACATAGAATCCAACCCTTAACCCAGTGCTGCCAGGTCCACCACTAAACCACATCTCTGAGTGCCACATCCATGCATCTTTGAAATACCTCCAGGGATGGCCACTCAACTGCTTCCCTGGACAGCCTGTTCCAGTGCTTGATAACATTTCCTGTGAAAAAATTTTTCCTACCATCTAATCTAAACCTCTCCTGGCACAACTGCTTTCTCTTGTCCTACTGCTTGTTATTTGGGAAAAGTGACTGACCCCCACTTTACTACAACCTGCCCAAGGAAGTGAAAGGAGTTCACAGTCATTGGTTGCCTTGCTTCTGGGAAAGCCAGTGGAAATAAATCTAAACTGTGTTGCTTTTAAGCGAGGTTTTCTGTCTTTGGTAGGATACCCTAAAAAGTATCTGTTTGGTTCAAATACCAACCTGTTTGATTCCTCCCTTGGTTGTGTTTATCTACACTTGGAGCATAGAGATGATTCGCAGCTACTGAACTGTTGAGACATTCTGGTTCTTCCTCAGTTTGCCATACACACTTTGATTGCTGGGCATGTACATATTAAGAATAGCTGTATGAAGGATGCTGGATGAGACAGTGGTGAGTGAGGCAGTGCTGCAAACAGATGAAGCAGGTTCTGAAAATGCAGATTTTGGATTATCAAGCACAATATTCCACAAGATCAAGTTAGGACAAGCAAAAGAGTGGCTTGAGCCTGGGGGGCTCCTGCAAATGGGAAGACCACTGGAATTTCTTATGGGACTTCTCCTATGAATTAGAAAACTTGAGGCTAGAGCACAGGGAGGAAATGTACAGCAGTTTGATTTGGATGGAATTATCAAGAGTTTGTGGGTAATGGCCAAAGGTTATGAGGCATAAGACTAAGTGCATGATTTCTGAAGGGCTTTTAAGGAATGAAAGATCCTGTGTGACACTTGAAGGATTAATTCAGAAAAGTTGTGGTCTTTCTGTGTTAAGTAGATATCAGCTGCTAAAATCACAGTTCCCTAAGAGATTATGCTTTAAACGGTGAATTTTTCTTTCGACACTCTTTTTTAATATGACACTAAAATCTCAAAGATTGAGGAGTCAGTATTTCTGGGATGGTTGGCAGTGTTCTCGAGTATTTTAGATTACAGGAACCAGAACATCATGTGTGCCAAACCTAGTTATTTATGTTCTGTGGAGTATGGAGTTAAATTAATTTTAATTTGGAAAAAGAGGGAATATATAAGTGGTCCTCAGTGTGTGGATGTAAGCATGTGCAAGTGTAATACAAAATTAGGATATGAAAGTGTCTCTTGACAACATTGTCTCCAGAGTTAGTGGGATACATCTGTCTAGCTTCAACAGCTTGTCAGATTGTATTGCCAAAACTTCATTCAATATGTATGACCTCCTTTAAAGGTACTCTTGCTGTATGCAAAAGAGCTGGAATGCATAATGTGTAGGAAAACTCCATTAAATCTGTCCCACAAACTGTCAAAACAATCAAGCACTTGACATTAATGCAGTAAAGTGTATTTTGCTTCAAGGCTTGTTATTCCATCAATAACAAATTTTTGGTCTTCTGAAATCTGTTTCAAAATTAGCATTTTTTAATTAGAACTGGAAGTTTCTGCTTTGAAATGTGCATGTAAACAAGCACCATGTTTCTTAGTGTGCTGAAGTACCTTGTTCTTCACTGCTTTTGTGGAAATGGTGTTTGCTTCTTTTGTATGGTTTAACCCTAGTGAAAAAATTCTAAAGGAGGGTGTTGGTTGTGCTGTTTTGACCTTCCTATTTTGAGAAAAAACATCAAAACTCTTCATAAACCTTTTGTGGTCGCTAAACTTAAGTGGAAAAGTAATTGTTCAGTTGGAAGGTAATTGAAGTTTTTCTGAACACTGAAGGTAGAAAGAATAAGTTGTCTGAAAGTTTCAAAATCTTGTTCTTTATACAGAGTGTATAGGAGTCTTAGCCACCTAAACCTTTTTTCTGCTTCCTCAACTGCACATTTTTATCACACTTTTATCCCCAAGAGTGGTGATAGGACAGAGGAGGAGCTGACGTGAAACTTGGAGAACTGATGGGTTGATGTGCAGTGTGCACCTGTGCAGGAGACAAATACAATGTTCTGCTGTGTCTGCTGAAGCCTGACGTGACTTTAGGTTGTCTTAAACTGTAGTTCAATACTCAGCTGCTTGTTTTGTGGTTGTGCTAGTGGAGCACTGGGAAGTGAAGAATCCAGCTTCTATTTGCAAAGTCTTCCTCAGGTGCTGGAGATTGGCTGGAAGATGCTTGATTGTGAAAAAATGGAAAAATAATTTAATGCTAAGTTGGAGGCATCATCCTCATTTATCCCCCAGGGTACTTTCAGGTGGCTGGGGGAAGGCAGGAGTGAAATGCAGTGGTGGGGGTTTTTTTTATTTTTTCTGTGTTTTAATTCTTCCCTCCAAATGTCAGAGTTTTGTATTGTGACCTTCTTTACTATATAATGTGAGAACTAAGAATAGGAAAGTATGATTTTTATCCAAAACCTCTTTTTTGAAGTACTTTGTGAGCCAACAGATAGATATGTGCTGGTTAGGAAGGTAAGAAGGCCAGCTGGCTGTCATGGCAGGCAGGCAACAACTTGATAGTATGATATAGCAAACAAGGGTTACTTGTTCTATCTTCTCTACCCTATGGCAAAACCAACTATGTCATGTCGTATCTGGCAGATCTTTGGCTTAAATTCCTTTAACGTTTCCCAGGGTTGGGGACTCTAATGATTCTCCTGGTGTTCTGCATGGTGTTATTCTTACCCTGGAATCTTGGTTTTGCCCTCCTGTTTTACCCATGTGTGTCATGCAGAGATTTTGGTATATTATTATTTTAAACCTTCCTTACTGTTGACAGATTGTCCTCTGTATTCAGCAGCTACTCCTGGGTAGATGGATGAGTGTGTAAATGCAAGAGGCTTGCAGCCAGCATTGCTAGGGAGAGGTTCATGACTAGCTCCAGCTGGGTAAAGTGCAAGGCTCTGAAGATGGCATTTAACAGACTGTGGCTTTCTTCAACCCTGATAAATAGAGGGGAGGAGCTTCATGTGATAAGCAGAAGTAACATGGAAGGTGCTTATGCAGTTAATTCAGAGAACATCTAAAGTTGAAATGGAGAGGAGACAACAGTAACAACAAAAAGTGATCAGAACCTGGTGGTGGGGAGAGAACTGTGTAGAAAAAGGAACGGTTCAGGCACCCACTGGTTTTTTGTGTTGGTGTGGTTACGTATAGATCCACTGGGCCAGCACGGGAAAAGTGGTCAAGGCTCAACAAGGTGAACATTAATTAAAACTGTCTCAGTGTCTACCAGTGCATTTGTGGACAGAGATGTGATGGAGTTGACTGTGTCCTCCTGTGCTGGAGGAAGGAGTCCACACAAATCTTTGTCAGTATCTCTGAAATCACCTTCCCTGTTCTGTGCTAAGAGATTTTGGTGTTGTCAGGGTTGGTACTGCAGTGCCTGAGGCTTCATGCAGCTTTGGGGACTTCCTCCAGTGTAGCTGGCGCTGTGTGCTGATGTTGGGTGATGGTAGCAGCTGTCCATGAGTCTCAGGATTTGCTGGCCACATCGTTGCTGGCATTGGTTTCATCAGACCTTGGACCATCAGTGGTGGCACAAAGAGCCTGAAACATTGACCAGCTCACAGTCACACACTGCTGCAGGATGGAGTTGTCTGCTGTTGCCAAGATCTTCTAGTGGTTATTATGCAGTTTGATATATGAAGTTTTATAATATGTTATAAAAGTAGCTTGTTCTTGTTGCCACAAATAAGTTCTGTCTTCCAGCTTTTGGTGGAAGAGCTTTGTGGACTTCCCTGCTGAATAAGGCTGAAACTTCTTAGCGGTAGTTAGAGAATGTACATCACATTATTTGCTTAGAAGATGTTACACGGAGAGGGAATATTATCATTTTTGTCTTATCAGGATTTTGTCAAGTGCTTGCCTTCTGCCATCCTACAACAAGGAAGAGAGAAATACACCTCTTACTATTGTTCTGCAATTCCACAAAGATCCTGGGGTCCTCTGGTCATATGCACTTCAGTAGTACTGCCAAGATGGTCTATTCCTCACCCATTTCAGCTGCTTTTGGTACTACTTGGTGATACAATATGCTCAGGGTTACATTCCTAGACTTGTGTTCTTAAATGATGCCAGGAAGGATTTCCTGACGTTGTCAGAGACTTGGCCCTCTGCTTGGTGGGGGCTGTAAGCAATGATTGATGTGTGGTGGCCACAGTGGTGGCAACCATGAATCCTATGGCTCCAGTCCTGATGGTCGTTTTTAGGGAAGACCTGCATGTTAGTGGTACTGAGGTCTTTCATCTTGGTAAGTGTTCTCTTTCTCTCTTACTGGTCTGAAAATACAAGTGAGATTTGCAGAGGGAAGAGTTTATCCTATTTTCTAATGGAACTGGGAAGTTTAACAGGCAGTGTCTGTGCAGAGGGTGAAGAGGTGGTGCTGGTGAATGCAGTTAGAACGATCCACTTGAAGAAAGAAAGACAATTTAAGTTGTACATCCCAGCAATCTTTAGCTGCAAGAAAGAACTGACTGGAAGTGGGGAGTTTGAACCCTCGTGTGGAAACTGAAACCTTGAAGATGGGAAAGGGAAATGCATGGAATACATTAAAGCAAGAGAGATGTGTTATTTCTGATGATACAGCATTTAAAACTGATTTAATGATGAAACAATGGCAGTTCCTAAAAGGATCTTTCAAAGACATTTCATGTCATACATACCCAATGATTCAAGGAAAGGTCAAGTTTATTCAAACACCTAATGAGTGGCTTGAAGTGTGGGTATAGGGAGAAAGGACTTGGATTCTACCCAGCAGTAGAAGTGGAATTTTGCCCCTTTGGAGAGGAAGTCAGTACAAATTTCTGTCTCTCTACCTCTAATTATATCATAAACTGAAATATTAGGGTCTGATCTTTAAGCTTAATAAGCTTTCTTTTAGAAGTTGTTATGGTTTAACCCAGTGGGCAGCTGAACACCACAGCCATTCACTCACTCCCCAGAGTGGGATGGGGGACAGAGTTGGGGAAAAAAGATAAAATGGAACTGGGATAATGACACTTTAATAGAACAGAAAAGGAAAGGTAAATGATAGTAATGGTAAAAGAATGTACAAGTGATGCACAACTCAGTTGCTCACGGCCCACCTACCGATGCCATTGAATTTCTGCTGCCACCTGAAATATTTTAGGCCTTGTGCTGTGGGAAGGTGCTGCAGGGATGCACAGTTTCTGCAGGAAGTCTGAAAGGAATACAGAGGATGGTATTTTTCTGAGAAAATACAGGTTGCCTGTCTGGGGTATGAATGTCTGAATTTACTTTGCAGTTAGGGAACACCAGGATGCAGTTCCCCTGAGCTATTTAGAGCATCTTGCATGCAGCCAGGTATGCATGCATTCCGTGGCCAGGTGAGATGTATGCCACAGAGGATTTCTGGTTGGTTTTTTTAAGCTTTGTAACAGCTTTTCCCATATTTGACAACTGTCAGTGAACACATGGAATTAAAATTAATTTAACTTATTAAAAGGGAAATGGCAGGAAAGCTGCAGCCCTCTGCATTTCTGCCAGCAAGGGTAACAAGCTGAAACACTGTGTGCTAAAAGAGCTAAAAGATGTCTTTTGACAATCCTTTGCTGTGGTTACCGACTTCACTGGAGACAAAACGGACTGCCTGGTAGTATAAGCTGTTTCAGGAAAGCAATGGAATTTACATACTTGCATGAACATGTAATACATTGCAGCAAAGTGTAAGTGACCATTGAGGAGAGAGCATGCTGTAGGATAGAACAAGCCTGCTGCTAAATATCAGGGAATAAAGCACACACTCTCTTCGTGTTTAAGAAAAGAGTACACACAATTTTCTTAGAGAAAATATGATCTAGATAGCATTGGGACTGTTGCCTTGTGTTCAGAAGGCTCATTGCTGCTGACCTAGCAATGCCCTGCAAGCACTCTTGTGAGTTTGACCGATTCCTTTGAAATCTGAAGAAAATAAAGAAAGCCATGTGGCTTTGTTTCTAAATGACTGCTCTCAGATTTCTTCTGGCTTGCAGAGGAATACCTTTGATAAACCTCAAGAAGGTTGTGCAATGCAGAAGGAGGAGAAACAAGTATCTCCCAGCAGGCTCCTGCTCTTGGGTGTTACAGACCATCATGTGAAACTCATCTTTTACAGCAGAAATAGTTCTTGCTACAAAACCTTGCCTTAGATTGTCAAACATATTTCCTTATATGCTAATAAAAAACCAGATCAGGACAAGCTGTATGAGACAGAGTGCCAAAGAAGTTAAAAAAGAGCTTGTGTTGTCCTGAAAAGCTGATCTGCTCTTTGGTTTGTGATAAAGGGTTCTGCAGTGTTTGAGGCTCCTTATCACATTACCAAAAGGTGTGTTCATTGAGGTCCTCCAACTTTCACTCTTACAGGATTATAACCTTTAGTCTGTCCTCCAGAAAGCTCAGAGAGCATGCTGAGAGAGGAGTACAACCATACTATGTTGGGAATCAAGCACGACTATTATGAGCAAGTGCAGGAATTGAGGAAGAGTTTTGTCTCTAAGCATCAGAAAATAATTTTTTAATCCTGTTACTGTGATGCTGACATCACAAGAAAATCACTACAAAATCGTATAAAACTACAGCTCAAAGTAGATGTTCATATAATTCCTCATGATTTAAAGCCTAATAGTAGAATTAGGTTGCATCTGAGTGAAACACGAACTACTCATTGTATTGCTGTCTCCAGAGGTTTAGAAACAGAATTCTTTATTGACCCAGATGTATCATTTTTATAGTCATTAAACTAATTCACCAAACTACAAAGCAATGATCAGCAAAACAGCAACTACACAGACATAATTAGTACCTGGGGGGATATCTTAATTAACCATAGAAAGTTGCTAACGATGTGGCCTGAGATGAATGATGAGCTACTGATGGGTTCTGAGATAGTCTTCGATCTTGTGAGAAGATCTTTGTCGAAGAGGGATGCTGTAATCCTCTTTGCTACCCAGTTAACCTCCATCGGCTCCAGGAAGTCGTTCAGTCCCGCTTTGTGCTCTGAGGGTGAATAGATAATCTGCACTGTGGAAATGCCAGTGTCTCTATATGGTGCATCTTGGTAGTGTGAATTAAAGAAGATAAAGATCCCAACATTCAGGTTAAGTCAAGTGTATCTTTTGGTATGAAAACTTCATTTCTGTGCAGTATAGTAAGTTGAGTATGCAGCCAGACTTACCTAATTTGACATGACTGACAACCTTTCGTTATGAAATTTGTTGAATGCTTTTCGTGACAAAGCCTGAAGTAGTTTGTTCTGTAGGCAAGTCCGGTACACCTAAGGAGAGTCTGAGACTAGATAAGTCTAGTTACTAAGTTAGTCTAGAGACTAGCTTAGGTAAGGTGCTAGGCTTGTGGTAGATGAGATGCTGCCAGCTGTTAAATGTTTGATGATTATGCAAATTACATGATCGGGTATTTTAATAGCAAAAGATGGGTTAAAGAAACTGTGCATGTACACTGCCGACAGAACTCCAGCCCTTTGGTAGTTGTTCCTGAGCAGGACAAACTGTTTACTGATGGTTTGTGTGGGCATTTTCAAGGATTGAGAAACCCTTCCTGTTGAGATAAGCTGCGCTGTGCTGCCCGTGGCTGTGCCATGTCCGAGGGCAGCTGTGCAGCCCCGCTTGCACAATGCCCTGCTTGTGGGGCTGTTGTTTGACTTGCTGCTGCCTGGTTGCATCATTTTTGTCTCCTGGGTTTGGGGGGAAGTTGGCTGCCGATGAGAGTTTAATCTGGGCTTTCCCCCTGCCTGTTGCAAGGAGAACAGGGTGTGGGGTGGGGACAGCAGGCAGGTGGTGGTGCACAGAAGAGGGGCATGACCTCTTTGGGGAGGCCAGCTGTCCCCAAGCCCACCCAGGCTCAGTTACTCATCTGCTTGGTAAACTGCCTAGTGTTGTAAAGCTTGAATTTTAACGGTAGATTTTAAACACCGCAGCTCTTGTCCAAGTAGTAAAAGGATGAGTAAAACACAATTTGGCAATTGTTTCGCCTTGACAATTGCAATGGCATTTGAAACTGATGTGCTATGATTGCACTAGTCAGAGTGTTTATGGGATGTTCTGCTTTATGGTGCAAGTGGTCTAATGTACGAACAGAAACATGACAGCTTTAGTTTTTGAACTGGCTTTCTGTCTGAAAATCTGCTCCTTTTCTGTTTTGACAGTGGAAAACTCTTTTCTTTACCACTCTCATATAATACCATAAATGATGAATTGTGTATGTAAATACACTTTTGCATATTTCTGGACAACTTCAGTTGAATTTTCAGCCACCTGTGATTTGTATTCTAAACACTCATGAAACCCATTTCTCACAGCCCATCCTTTCTGCCCTGTTCCATTGGGGAGAGGGAGATTCAGTAAACTTGGAGAGTTTTGCTTACAGTTCTGCCACAGAGTATCTGGTGCTTTGAGTTACAAAGCAAGGCTCTGCACCCAGCTCCCAGCCTTGCTTCTGCTCACTTCTCCTTTTGGTCTCAGCGGTCTCAGTGGAAGTTTATTTTCCTAAAACTTGAATACAGTGGATGTGTTGAATGTACGAGCATGAAGGATGCTACAGGGAGAAGCTTAGCAAACTGCAGAAATGTGTGGCTGCTTTCCAAATACGGACACATTAGAGCTGAGCCTCTTTGAGGTGTGCACCCTTGAGTAATCAGCTAATCAAGCCTTTGCTGCTGGTGTCAGACTCTCTCAAGCTGTTGAGGCTGCAGTGTGCCTGTGGTGCCTGCACATCCAGACAGCCTGCCTTGCTCTGAGATGGAGTTGGCACACCGGCAGGCACGGCTGTGTGCGGTCCCTTGGCCTCATGGACGTTGTGTTTGTGTTGCAATCCTTACTGTGAAAGCCTTGCCCGATCTTTCTGGGCCAAGAGCAGATAGGAGCTAAATTGTCAACTTGATTTTCTGCTCTGTCCACGAGCATAGGTCAAAGGCCTGGAATAAAACCTGTGGGACAAAGTTCAAGCCAAGCTGTTGCTTATGTGGTTCTGCCTGCTGCTTGCTCATGGGCTTAGACGCTGCGGCAGGGTGTTAATGACTCAGGGTTTCAATTTCTCATGTCCATGGATGGTTTAGTAGGATACAGTTGCCTGCACTTAACCCGAGGGGATAGGTGCTGAATCCCAGACTGGAGAGCTTCCCTGTGGCTCATGGAAGAGAGCAGGTTTCCTCTCATGGTCACGAACACATCGTTACTGGAAGGCTCGTTATGAAGCTTGGAGGAATTTAGGAGGAGAGTGTTGGAACACTGGTTTTGTCTGTTTCCTCCTCTTTCACTGTTAGGAGGAAAGCAGTAATTAATACAGCTGGGTGTGAAATGCAGCGTTTTCTGTTGGCTGAGACTTTCTGCTATTCAGTTTCCAGGCTTAGCACAGACAGACAACAGCAGTCAAGTCTTTCGGTTAGTTCAGGATCCTTCTTAGGAGGAGAAAAGTTCAGTGATGATCTTCACTGAACTTAGCTCTCTTATCTTGAAGCTCTCTTATCTTTCAGCCTAATATAGGAGTAGTTAACCTTTTTTTTAATGGAGTGCTTAATGTGGTGGTATTGGCAAAGAATCTGGGAGCATGAGCTCTGGGTAGCAATTTCATAAGTTTATAGCTAAAAAAGAAATAGCTTGAAAGTTCGCTCACTTTCTAAATGGTGTCCAAAATACACAGTATCAAAAGTTGCTGGGATGCACAGTTTCAATCCTTAATCTGACTATATTAGGATGATTTTGGGAGGTGTGTGTGCCTTGCTGGAGCAACAGTGTAAAGTAAAATGTCCTTTGTCAACTCATGCACTGTGAGCATGACACCTTCAGTTGTGGTGTTGGATCAGAAAATGGTATGTGAAGAATTTGATTTTAGAAAAAGCAACTTGATAAAATCTTGGTGATGGTTGGTTTTTCTGGGGTTTGTCTGGAATTTTTTGTAGCATTGTTCCTTGAATAAACTGTCATGATTGATAGGGAGACAGCAAAGGGGTAATTAAGGCAGAGAATCAAATGAAAGACTGTTTTTTTAACAACTCCTGAAGGAATGCTTAGGAAAGAACTTTTTCAGAGTCCTGGAAGTGGGCAATTTTTACCCAAAGCAATTTATTCTTGAAAACAATGATACTGTTATTTCCACCACAACGTTGGTTACCTAAGAGGTCATTGAGAGGTTTCCACTTAGTCAGATGGTCTTGAGGAAAAATTTTAACTTGAGGTTGTATTTTGTTTGTGCATCTTGACAATGAAAAGAGTATAAAGGAACATGAAGAATATGCTTGTTTCCAAAAGCAGCTAATGCACTTGGCAATCTTTGTGAGAGTGTATTTGTCCAGTAAACATAATGTAATAGGATCTAGGAGATTCCCAAATGTAGAAGATGTGCTGTAATGGAAATTGTGTTAAGGCTTCAGTAATGCTTCGAGAAGTCTTCAGTTGCAGAGCTTTAAGGGTGCTTTTTATGGTCAATGTATGTGATTCACCATCTTGTAAAATCTTTCAAGACTAAATCAGTTTTCATTTTTTCAATCTGCTACTAAGTTCGGTTTGCATTACTCTTTAACTGAAATGGGGGAACGTTGTCTCTTAAAGTAGCAGTTAAATTGCTTTAAAGAAAAAATCCAATTATGCTCCCTCAGTCACTGCTTAAAATACAGCATCCATTGGCCTGTTGTGGTGTGGCACTAGGAGGATTAATAAGAGAGTATATTGGTCTCAGGAATTTTGAGATCATCCTTTTGTCATGGGAAATATGTCCAGTCTCCAAGTAAAACCAAATTTGGCTAATTCTATCCAAGTTTTCTTTGTGGTTACTGAAAATTATTTTGAATTTTACTTGCTTCTTGACAGAAAAATGTTCCAAGTATAGCAGTTTGTTAAATTTAGTTCTATGAGGATTGTGGACTGCTGCTTTTAGATTTGTTTTAAACTGGAGGAGTCATTTAAATTATGCCCTGTTAAAACAAAAGCAGAACACATGCCGAGTAGCTTTTGCACTGCTTTTTATATGTTCAGGAGACCCAATTACTAGAAATAGGCACTTAAATTAAAAATAGGTCAGTTGTCATGTATAGATAGTTGAAATGAACCACACAGAGCTCATATTGGATAGATAGAAAATTGGTGTATCTGCTAGTAAGCAGTGAAGTGATAACAATCTGAAGACTTGTTTTATTCCAGATTTTTCTTTCCTTTGCTTTACAGGAAAATCTTCACTGACGATTCAATTTGTGGAAGGACAGTTTGTTGATTCATATGATCCAACCATAGAGAACAGTAAGTAAATAACTGCCAAGCTGCTCTTCTGTACCAAACTAACTTGGATCAGAAGCCTTTGGGATTTTACATATTACTTACATGGGTATTTACATATTAACATTAAAGCCCATTAATTACCACAGAAGTTTTATTATTCTTTTAAACCAATGCTTACAGTGTTGCTGCATGGAAATCACTGTGTGCATATTTGTCCAAACACCTGAACTTTTAAGACCAAAAAGAGGGACACTTAGTGAATCTGGCTAAAATGCCTCTCCATGTATTTTATATATGCTGTTGAACATCTGCTTCCCCTAATATACTTTGGGCACTTTGAATTTCTTACATCACACTATGAAACTGTGCCATTAAATATGAGTATTCCAAGGTCTCACATAGGATCAGTATATCCAGATGAACAGAGAGCCAGCAATACCCATCAGGATTAAACAGCTACCTTAGAAGGTAGATGTGCTGTAGCTATGATAACATGATAATCTTTTAAATTACTCCTCTCCAGCAGCTTGATAACAAGACCAGTACACAATCAGCTTGCTGCAAATATTGGGTATTTGACTTCTCAAGTGGTTTATTTTTTTCTCTTAGCAGTTTTTCTTTTTAATAATTTCAGCACCTTTGTGAGTAGCTGGCTTTGCAGGTGAGTAAAGATGCTAACGCTAAAAATGCTGCCAAGAGCAAAAGGTCACTTCAGAGGTTACCTGAACACCTCCAGCCACCTCTTTCTGAGCTAGCAGTGGCCATAAGTACTTGAATAACTGCAGTGCTGAGCGGAGTAACTTGATCATATTGGCTTATTATAGTCATGTAGTAAATAAAACTGGTTTAATGATCATAGACCTGGGGTTCTTGTATTTTAATGACTTCAGAAATGCAGTGGTGTAGCACACATTTTTAGTGTTTTGAACTTCTGCAGTAGGATGTTAAGTCTGGTACTCTGGAAGTCTGAATAAAACAATCAGCAGAATAAAGTTTCTTTTGAATATATATATGGTATATAATTACAAATCAGTAGCTATCAGGATATTTTACTTAGGATTATTATATTGCTTAGAACTAAAAGTCAAATGCTTTTTTGAGAAACTCTAAGTTTGCTTTAGCAAGTCAGAGTGGATAATTTGGTCCTTGGCCTGAATGTTAGCTCTTCTACAGATGTCATTAATACTAACACTTTACATTGTCCCTTTTTGCTTTGTTTGAATTATAAATCAGGTATGTCTTGAATTTAAGCTACTAGCAAAATACTGGGGATTAAGTTTTTGTATTTTAAATCTTAATGTCACTTGGGACAGGTTCTTTTTTACTATCTGTGCTGTATCAATGCAAATTATTTAAAGTAATATTTTAGTTTTATTGGGCTAATTTATTTAGCTACATGGGGATGAATAAAGATTGAGAGACATGAAGTCAAAGTCTCTCCGAAATACAGACTCTGTGTCTTGTTTTGAGATTTTGACACATTGGTACAAGATTTTCTTGTTTCATTCTTTACCTGTTGTCTGTAGCTGCTGTCTGTGACTCTGGAGTTGTGTGTCTCACAACTTCAGCATTTCTAACTATACAAAAATACTCTGTAGACAAATTTCACTCTAATTTGCCTCTCATAGTCTGCACTGTTTTCTTGGTCTGAGTTCTAAGCATTGAGCATGTCCTGGCTGTGAAAACTTGTTGGGAGGGGGCATCTTGAAAAGCCTTAACTTTTCACTCAATTTCTTACTTGTTCAGAAAACCAACAACATAATTCATTTGGTGTAAGTCTTGTGATCTGTGGCGTGGCTGGAGAAATTTGCTTTGTGAAAGGTAGAGAATTGAAGGGTCCTTCTGACATCAGAAACTGTTGCTGGGAAGTAAAGGTTGAAAAGATAAAAGTTCTGTCCTGAGGTTCAAAACAGTGGGAAATCTGTTCCATCTTTAAGTCACAGAAGGCCTAATAATGTTTTAAAAAAGGCTTCTGTGAAGAACAGGCAAGAGAACACATTCTAATTTAACATTAAAATTTAAAATTTATTGAAAAATGTTTTAAGACAGATGTGAAACTTGTTTTGTTGGGTTAAGTATAAAATAATTCTTTTGACTTAAGAACGTAATATTTCAGTGAGTTTTTTTCTTCATATAAATCTTTGTTCAGTGAAGTCTTTGAACACTCCCAGATGCGTTTCTGATTCTATGCAGGGTCATGAGACACAAAGTTTGTGATCACTTCTTACACTTTTCCTAGCTTGTGATTTCACTCTGCTAACACAATGAGTGTTAGCAAAAAGGGCTGAAAGACTCTTATACTAGGGACAGCGTTGGAGAATGTTGCATTTTTCCAGGGCATTATAGTACATTGTAAAACCTTTTCAGTTTCTTCTGTTGGTTGGGCCTACACATGTAACAAAACTTGGAAATGAAAAGAATGCATGGGAAAGGTCAGACTATCCTATGTGATTTCTGTTTTGTCTCCAAGAAATTGTTGGTAATTTATTACAGTATTCTACCAGCAGTGAAGAAAGAGTAGAAATCTGCAGAACTGCTGTTAATGCAATCTTTATAATTTTTGTCTTCAAATAATAAAACTTGCACATAATGCTGACTGCAAGGCTAAATTGTATAGAAGGCAGTCTGTAGTGAAGCTCTTCCAGGGACAAGTTGTATAGCTTATAAGCCTTGAGCAATAGGAGTAAGACCTATTATTGTAGAAATTTCAGGTTTTAAGTGTGAAAATGTCTACCTTTGGAAGTGGTCAAAGGAAAATAAGGTGCATCAGATTTTGCTTTGTGTTTGTGAAGGTTAGCACAGCTTCACTGCTACATTTTCCTTTGCTTATATTACCTGTGCACCAGAAAAGTTAATTTATTTCAATTAAGGAGGATGTTGAATTCAGTTGCTTCTACTAAACTTGCATGTTAGGAAGAGTAACTTGTATCCTTTTGTGGCAGCAGCGGAGTTGAGAGAGAATTGCTTTGGAAAAGAGACTTTCCCTGTCTGAGTATCCCGACAAGAATGACATGTCAATGGGTGGCTATTCTCGAGACAGCTGGGTTGAGAAACTAGTGGAACTACTACTTGCAGGAAGGCTGGAAAGAGAAGAAAGGTCCTTGGAGAGCAGGAGTGTGTGCAGGGAGTCTGTGTGGGCTGGAGGGGGCTCTGCAAGCAGATCAGCTCACGTGAAGTAAGACCAGTGCAATTTAAAACTAAAAAATTTTACTAGAATCTGAATTTGAAACTTAAATAGGTCAGAAGGAACAGGCAGTGAAGATCTGCTAGAACTCCACCCACCTCATCTTGGCAGGGATGTCTTGTGTTGTGGGTAAGATGACTGGACTGCCCCAGTCTCAAATGTGTCCCTCCAATGCCTGCCTGGCTGCCTTTTGATTTTTGTTGCAGTTTTAGAGGGCCTTCTAGAACTGTTTCACAGCTCTGGGGTCTTCCTTTCTCCCCTAAGCAGTCTCATTAGCTGCCTGAGGAAAGGACCATCTTCCCCCATGGGCTTCCTACCTCCATCCCATGTTTTTTAATACTATGGGAGTAGAAGCATATTAGAAAGGGGCAGGGGCCCTACTAGTTGTGGAGGGGGCACCTATAGGTTTAGATGAGTCTGACAGAGAATCTTCAAGGCTAAACTTCTACACGTGCCTTGGCAACTGTCTTCACTGGAAGGGTGAACTGTGCATCTCCTCAGGAGCTGCTGGTGAGCAGCCTTCTAAGGGGTGCAAGTGAGGCTTCTAAGGAAAACTAAAAATAGTCTGTTGCATCACACATCTCAGTGTTGTGAAAGATGTCCTTGTAGATTAGTGGCAGGCATTGACTTTGGAATGCAAACAAGTAGAAAGGGATGCAGGAGGTGGTAACCAAGGAACCCTTGCGAGGTAGTTGTATTTAGCTACCAGCCAGTGATGATGTTATGGCAGTGATGTTACAGTACTCTTGTACCTTTCCTCACTATCACTGTTTTATTTAAAGGCCTGCATTTCTTTGCCTGCTACTGTTTGGGGTTTTTTTATCATAATGGCTCGTTTCCACAGCAGCTGTCATTTGAGTTGCACATGCAAATCATTTCATTCATGCTGGTCTAATTGCAATGAACTTGATCTTCAGGTACCAGTGATCACTGGAATTACGTGTTGCAAGGTGTGAGAATGTCCTGTTCCAAAATCTATGTTCCAGTTGATGAGGAGTGTTTTGCAGATGCTCACTTTATAATTTAGGGGTGCAGAGATTGGTCAGGTCTGCTGAAATGTATCCTTGGACTACCAGAAAGAGCCAAGTTGTGCAGAGATCATATTGTTTGTCTTGTGCACAAGCACAGCAGAAGTTCCAAGATGATAGGTTGATGGAATTGGAAATTAACACTTCCCTGGATCAAGGGGACCAGTTTTTTCACAAAATTAAATTCTTAACCAGGAATGTTTTTTAAAAGCTTAAGCAAAGAAATGGGAGTCATTAGCTGTGATTTCATCGAAGCAGATTTGTCTTCACACAGTGGGCTGTGCATAGTGCTGCAAGGCACTGCACTAACAGCTCTCCTCACCAGGCTGTCGTGACTCCTCCACTGTTTCCCTTCTCCTCTCTCTATCACATTCTGCTTCCAGTAATGATGATGATGATGATTTTGTTGTTGCTGTGTCTCTTCTCGGCTTCTAGAACAGTCTGAAAAACTGCCGTCTGTCCCTTTTTAAATATTAACTTCATGATGGTCTTGAAGCTACTTTGACTACAGAGTGCTTTGATGTGTATGTGAAGTGTCAAGAGACTGGAGAGGCTGTTACTTCCATACACCTGTTAATGCAGTGTGTCTCCAGAGGAGTCTGTTTTCCCTCAGACTCCAAGCAGTGATATTGTATATAGCAACGCTGCCTGCTAACATCTGTTCAAACAGTTTGTCCCCATCACAGGATTCATCCAAGGCAAAGAGCCATTGTGGATCCATGTTTCATAGCCTAAAACTTTTGTGCAGCAATAACAACAGACTGATTTTGAGGGTAGCACATGTACTAAAGCAGCTTTCTTAGGGGATATCCAGGGTAAGGCAGTTGCTCTCTTTGAGGCTCCATTTCAAATGTCATTTGCTGATTTTGTAATGGAAACTGTAGGTACACTTTACACTGTTGATTGAGACACTGTTAGCTTGGCTTTGCTGTTTGAATTGCTCCTTTTTTTCGAGGATTGGGTTTATGAGGTGGGTTGAAACCTCCAGTTTCAGCTATTTCAGCCCACTTACTCAAGATAATGCTCACATTGTGGGGACTTGCAAGGGCAACAAGCTTTGGCTGGGAGGAGGAAAGTTAGCCAGCTCCAGCTACTTCAGGCGTGGGCAGGGACTGCAGTGCAGGGTCGGGAATGCTCAGCTGTGCAGCTTTGGGAAGCTGTTGGACAGCTTAGCTCACCTAAGTGATCTGTTCATCTGACTCTGTTTCCCTGCTCATCACTGCAGTGACAGACGAGGTTTCTGAGCACTGTTAGTATTTGGGAAAACCACCCAAAGCAGAGGATAACATAGACTTTACTCAGTGTATCAATACTGTCCAGCAATGGTGTCTGGAGTGTTGAAGGCCAGATCAGACCTCCAGAGCCAGGTTTGTGTGCTCTGGTTGGGACATTATTCTTGCAAGAGCTGTGACACTGTTTGCTTTTGCAGTTGCATAACACAAACACTGAGTAAGATTCCTCGGCTCACAGCCCTTGGCATTTCATGAATCCGAGGAAGAGCAGCAATTCTCATCACTTTTAGGGACTGAATGTACTTCGTGACTGGGGACTGCCTAGGCTGGTAGCTACAGCAAGTGTGAAAGCAACATGGTGAACTTTTAGCTAATTTTCATTATTTGGGTGTAATATAATCATAAGTTCTGTGTGTTTTTTCCTTTTTTCAATCCAGATCACTTACTTCATAGTATTTACATTTAGGAAATTGATCTTGCTAAACTGCTTGGAAACCAAGGAAAATACCCTATAATAAGTTCAAACTTAGCTTTGATGCCAATTGAATTTAAGTGGCTTGTGTTACCACAAATTACAGTTGTCTGTAAATCTCATAGAAATGCATGTAAACCTCCTTTTTATTCCTTTAATTCCCTCTTTCTTTTTAAGAGAGCAAAGAAGCTGCTGGATCTAATTGTGAGAATCATCTGAAATTTGAAATCTTAAATTCAATTTTTGAGTTTTGCTATCTGCAATAGACTAGTTAAAAGTACAGCACCTGATCAGCTTTTATTGCTACTCAAAAACCTGTAACTGGAGTTCTTTTTCCTTCATGCCTTGGCTGATGATAGCACAGATGAGTGACTTCTGATCCCTTCCTTGTATGAAATTCTGACCTGTTTATGTACTTCTTTTTTGTTCTAGCTTTTACAAAACTGATCACAGTAAATGGCCAAGAATATCATCTTCAGTTGGTTGACACTGCTGGCCAGGTAAGTTATCTTTCTTTGAGTCTTTCTTCCAAGTGAAGACAACAGCTATTCATATTCCTGTTGAGCTAAGTTGGTAGTGACTGTGCATTCAGAGGTGCAAGTTAACTTAAAAATGATCCTGACTTCTTGTTTAGGCACTAAGGAACTTTTTCTGTAGTGTTTATTTGAAGGCTTTGGTTTGTGTTTTGTTACTGAGGTTTTTTTCCCCTATCAACTGAATAAGTGCATGAAAAAGGGAAGAGGGAACTACCTTAACTCTGATGTCCCAAAAGTTCATCAGTAGTTTGTGTGATATTTACAGAGTAAATCAGCAGTCTTGCTTTAGATAAAAAATGGCACTTGATGGGGAAATTTTTCATGGCTTTTTCCTATTTGTGTGCTCCAGCTACACCAGCATGGTTTGTATCCATGAAGCAGTCATGGGCAGCAGACAGATTCATGTAGGTGGTACTTACTGAGTTACCATTAAACTGCTGCAGTGTGTCTGAGTTTAATGTGATGGTTCACGTGTGTGTCCGGGCTCCACATAATGACAGGGAGTGAGGAGGAGACAGGGAGCACATGTCCTGCAGCGAGCTGGGAAGTGCAGGTGTCCCAGGGAGCTTTGGGAAGTGCAGGTGTTCATTATTTACAGGCACAGGTGTTCATTACACGGTGCTGCTTGGCTGAACCCAAGCACAGGAGTACTGCATCTTTTAAGAGACTCTGTATTAGGGAAAAAAAAACCCATCAGGGACCACTAAATCCCTGTATTTTTATCCTAAAACTTTTTTTGTGCTTCCATGCTCTTGCCTTCTGTTATCTCATACTATGCCTTTGGATTTTTCCAAAATATGAGTAGTGTTAAACAATATTAGTGTTGTAAAATATGGTGCCAGTACTTAATGCTTTAAAGCTGCAGGATGCCTGGTCATAGCTGGGAGAGTATTCAGAAGGATTGTAACCTTCTAGGTATGTTTGATTGCTTTCTTGGAAGAGAGCTGTGTGGCTGGGGAATTGCCATGCTGTATTTATATGGTGTCATCAGCAGCACGTGTAATCACTCAGAGGTGTCTGAGCACAGCACTGGCTGCACATTCCGGGGCAGGATTGCTGGATAGGGAATGCTCTGCAGAGGAGAGGGAGGATGAGAGAGGGGCAGGCTGAGGAGTGTGAGCAGCAGAATGAGCTCCACAGGTGTCACTCTGTGCCATTGTAAGTGTACTTGCATGACAGCTCCTATTGTGTAGCGTAGTGATAAAAGAAGAATTCCTCTTTGAGGAGGAAATTGCCTTCTGGGAAGGCAGCATGACTCACCACTAACATACCTCTCTTGCTGAAGATTAATTTAATGTTATACAGTATTGTGGAACCTAAATAGCTTCTTTCCCAGCTTGTGGTTATTTTCAGATTTAATTCTTCATGGAATGATTTGAACTTTGATTTCTGGCTCATAGGGTTAGAGGGGAGAGATGATGTTGGGTTATGGAAGGAGTGGTTTGGACAGATTTCTTTCTCAAGTCTGTCTTGCTTAAAATGGCCCATAGGGAGTCCTCATGTGTATACAGCACAGCAAGAATTGTATTGTAGATTTGTTACATACTTTT
The DNA here is from genome assembly GCA_013400515.1 of Erpornis zantholeuca. Lineage (NCBI taxonomy): Eukaryota > Metazoa > Chordata > Aves > Passeriformes > Timaliidae > Erpornis > Erpornis zantholeuca. The sequence continues at coordinate 123,286 of VZTN01014279.1, read as the reverse complement.
GAAAATCTAGCTATGGCTTGAAAAGTTGTAGCAACATTGTTTTATCACTTGACAAATTTCTTCATTTGACCCATAAGTTACAGAGAGCATAGCAGCTTTTCTTCCTTCTCCTAACAAGCTAAAAATAAAGTCATGAATTAGGAACAGTTGAGATTATGGCACTTATTTTTCTTGGTATTCCTCCTCTGTCCTATGCTTCTTTACTTTACTGGTTATTTACTGAGCTTTGTGCAGTTCAGTTCAACAGAGGTCTTGATACAGGGTCACAGAAGAGGAGTGTAAAAGGATATCTTACCTAACACCAAATCCATCTGGGGCGGTCCTGGGGAATTCCGGGTAAAGTCAAGCCACTACAGAGTTGCACTTTCACCTGTTTTACACAGACTTAGCTCAGATCCCTTCTGTATTGACTTTGGGATTTCACGTTCAACTGGAATGGCACTTTGGCATTTCAGAGAACATGGGGGAGGGCTGCCCTCAGTGTGTAGCAATAAAGGCAAATGAGGGCAGCTTTTGCCAAGTGTTATTCTTTCAAACTTTTTTTGGCTGGATCTGTGAAGTTGATTTATAAAGAGTTTTTCCTCTTCTGCCAGTGAGGGAAGTTTGATTCCTTTTGGCTGTCTAGATTTAAGCTGTGTGATTGCACTGCTCCATCTGTTCAGCCATGACAATAACTGAGAGGTTATTTGATCTTCAGCTAAAATTACTGTCTTCAAAAGCATAGGTTTAAGAATTTGAGAACTCGTACATTAGGAAGTATGGCTGTTGTCAAAATGGAAATGTTTCCTGGGAATATCTGTTGGAAGAGGTTCTTAACATTGGATTCATACCATTTGTGTTGTGTTACCTGCAATATGTCAGTCTATTTTGTTTGCCTATTTGGTCAGTCCTTTTTCTAGAGGGGTAATAAATTCAGTAATTAAGTTTCTGGTGGTTTTGTATGTTTTTTTTTTTATTTATGTAAACACTTGTCATATAATGTAAACTTACAGTTGTCATAAAGCAGCTAATAATTGTATTTTTTGCATCTATAGTTGATAAACATCAGTTGGTAAGCCACAATTATTCACTTCCTACCAGATTCCTTAGGTAATTTAAATGTGATCAGTGTCACTTGAAATTACAAACTGCTAGATCCTGCCATCATCTATTGAAATTAAGGTTTTGAAATGTATCACCAGCAAGATAAGAGGAATAATTGCTAATTAGTGGTGGGACAGAGTGGATGTTTTGTACTAATACAAACAGATAATTAAGTAGGATAAGAGGATTGGGAAGAGCTTCAGCTCATCCATAGTCTTAGAGGGAATAAACCATAAAAGCTGTAGATTAAATTGTAGAGTATATAGACTGGCTTTCAGCTTTCTCTTGGTTTGGTGAAGATGCCACATGTGACATTATGATGAAAAAAATTCTGAAAGTATTACCTATACAAAATGTCTTAAGAGTTATGACCAACTTACCTACTGGTGATCTGATGGCATCAAGTTCTGAACTGTGGCACCCTTAATTTTAAATGCAATATTCCATCCACAGGATGAATACTCCATATTTCCTCAGACGTACTCCATAGACATCAATGGCTACATTCTTGTTTATTCAGTCACGTCAATAAAAAGGTAATAAAATCTGTTTGTGTTCTCTTTAAATATTTTCTGGGTTTAGCTCCTGCCTTGGGTATATTTTATGTGTGATTAATTCACTTAATCTCTCCCTTAGAAACATAATAGGAATGAATATTAATGTTTTTTTAGAAATGTCCCCTCAGACCCAAATGTCACAGACACTTCTCAGACTAACGTGCAAGGTTCCGTGTAAGAAATGAGATAGTGTTAAAGGACGTAGTATAAAGTACAGTGGATCATTTCAGAAATAAGTAGAGTTCATTGCTCTTGTATCACGTACAAAGGCAGACTTAAATATGAAGCTAAAGGGCACTGTGCATTTATGTGAAGTACCCAATTAGTTGATAGATCATTCCTTCAACCTTTTTTTACGGTAGCTTTTAGAGTACTGAGATTCCTTTGACTTCTTTTCTTGAATTGTCCTGATTAACCATAGAAATATTCATAAAAACAGCAATATATGACTTTTGGACTGTAAACTCACTCTTGGCATGCTGCAGCAGTTAATCTTCCCTGAAGGTTGTCCCTGAGTATCTCTCTTGTCCTTGCTGTTCCCTGTCCATTGTGACACAAGGACAGAGTCCATGGTACCTGGAGTCATGCAAGACACATCAGCCTTTGTGTGTCTTTGTCCTCTTCTCTTATTTCCTCCCATCCTCTGGTCATGTTGCTTTGTTTAAATACTGGTTATCCTTGAATAGGAGTTGATTTTCTAATATTGTACAGAATCTTTATTAGGACAGCTGAGTATTTTCTGAAATTTTTGTTTGAGTAAAGTCATTGAGACCTTAGACCTTTCAGTCTCATCAAGTACAAGAGAAGTTGATGCTTCTTTTCTACTTTCAAAGCAGCTGATGAGCTTTTTACAAGTGCTGAAGTGTTTCATATATTTTCCTCTGAATCAAACAAAACTGGTCATTTCAAGCTCTTTGATAGACTGTCATAAAACACAGGTAAAGCAACTTGCCTGTTGGCTCTTTCTACTTCTCAAAGGAAGGATACAGTCTGGTTATAGACTTCTGCTGCTCACAAGGTCTTTAATGTTGAACAGATTTCACAGTTCTTCATTCTTGGTTTTCATCTTCAGTTCTCAAGTAGAAAAGGGCAAGCATGTGTTAGGCTTTTATGTGTGTCTAGAGATACTAAACTACCAAACTCTGTTGGGTCTGGGTTTTTTAGTGAGAGGTTCAGTGGTAGTGCTGAGTACCTTGCATGAAATAGGAGTCAGTATTCTTTGCCTTCAGTGGACAATGGTCCACTCTTAAAGCAAATACAAAAATGTTCACTGATAAACAGCATTGTGAGGATAGAAGTGCCTCTGACTGAAACTCAGAGGATTCTGCAACCTATGCTGTTCCCTGTTTGGCAGCTGAAGGACATGCTCTTTCTCAGCCTTTGCACTTATTGCTTCATGGTGTTTTGAGCTCAGCAGGTGAAGAAATGAACATTGTTTTCTGTGGTAGCATTCAATCAGTTAAACCAAGTTAAGGTAAAAATACAAACAGGACAGACCAGGGTAAGGCTGTAAGTCAAAAGTCTTTTCATCAGTATTTAATCTTGATCAGTTTATTAAAGTTTTTGTTGTTGTTGTTTTTGTTGCTTCTTCCTTAAAATTTCAAAGTGTCAGTGATCCTGTCTTGTTCAATTCCTTATGTTCTGTATCAAGACAGTGTTTGGGTGATAGGAAGGATCTTCCACAATACTCTGGTAGCTTCGATGACTTGTCCAGACAATGAGATCACAGTCACCATCTGTCCTGACTTCTGTCAAACTGTGTCTATTGATCCAAGTATTGATCCAGCTGGGCAAGAGCTTTGACAGCAGACGTAATTGAAATGCTCTTTTTCAAGATGCCATCTTCCCTGCTAACCTCCAGTGGGAAGTTTAAATGGGACTTGAATAAAAGCTACTGCCCTACATTTTTCTTATTCCCAGGCTCTCAGCAGCAAGGTTACTGTAAGGCTTTTGCTCTACTTCAGCTTAATTAAATTCCAATTTTGTATCTTGCTAGGTTCTATGATTTTGTGTCACACATTTATCTGACAGCTAGTAATGGGGTTTTTTTGTATTTCACACATTGAGCTGTTTGCTGTAACCCATTTGCTTGACAGAACTGGATGGGACCTCTTATGGTCTCCAAATCTCACAGTTCCACAGCTTGATGTGATGGTGCTATTTTTGGATTGGTCAGTCCCTGCTCCTTTTTGTCCTTGCTCCTTTCAACATTATTAATTTGGAAAGCTTTCTAGAACATTAATTGGTCAAGGCAGTTTCATTCCTGGCAGTTCTTAGCAACTCGTTTCTGTGTCAGAACTGTGTTTGAGTTTAAATAGCACTTCTTGATCTGTTAACAAGGATCAGTTTTTTATCTGTAGTATTTTCACTAAAAAATGAAGCCAGTGAAACATCTTAGATAAGCAGATAAGTACCTAAAATGGGGAAATGGAGAGCCCAGGTTGGACAAGAGCACTTGGCAGCATTTGCATGGTGAGCCTCAGGTGAGGACTTTCCAGGGTGCTGTGGTGTTTGTCTGGCTAAGATGGAAACAACACACCTAAAAGGGGAAAGGAAACAGGGATTGTGCTATCCTAGGGATTCAGTTAGCCTGTGGATAGTGTGCCAGGATCTTTCCTCTTGCTTCAGTCTCAGAAACAGTTTTGTGGTCTGTAGCAGATGGTTTTTTTGGTAGCTTTTTTTATTCTTCCAGTTTGCAGGGTCACCAAGTTCTGTGCATAGCGATGCCTCTCGACTCTGTCACAACCAAGCTCCACTCTACTTGTATTTTCTAAATAATTATGAGAGTCCAAGGCGAGTTCGCAAGACTAGAATTTCAGTAATACCTTTTCAGCAGAAGCTCCTTGGGTCCCTAAAGTCCTTTCATTGATTCCACATTTTCATGTAATCTGTAGTATCCTAGTTGAGTTACCAGCAGCAATTTGTGCCAGACCAAGTACGCTTCTGTTTACAAAGAACTCATTTTCTTGATAGGATACACTGAAACTATTAGCTGAGCATGTAGAAGCATTGTGTTCCACACAGTCTCAAATATTATTGCTGGAGTCAGACAAATTGACCTACTTGACAGAAAATCCATCTTAAATGTGGTAGAGTTTATTGTTCTACAAGTGAGAGGTTTTAATGCTTTGAAAGGTGTTTTTAGGCACCAGGTCTTTGACTGCTCTGAGCTGGAAGTGTGTTTGAGCACTGCTCTATTTTTAAGAGTTTCAATTCTAATTGAAATGCAGTGCAAGTCAAGACGCTGCCTGTAGCTAACAACCTTGGAAACTGGAAAAGTTTTGGTCCCTTTTCTGTTGTCTATTTGCATGTCTCATCCCTGAGCCTGTGCCTCTCTTAAAAGAAATCAGAGTTGTGCACTTCATGTACCAGCATTTTTTTCATAATGTAACCAGAGGAGCACAACATCTGCTCCACAACCCCGTTTATAGCTTGCTCTCAAAAGTAGTGAATGTGAAATGCAGTGGATTTTGTTAGTGAGGTCTTTGACTTGATATTTTACAGTACTGCTTCCTACCTCCTATCATCCAAACTTCACTTATGTGGTAGGGGAACAGACAAAGAGTATTTGAATAATCATTGTTTCAGTGCCATCTTGCAGATCAGTTTACTCACTTTCCATAGAAAATTAAAATTTTAGGCTCCTTTTGGCCTTTACAGAAATAAAACATATTAATTATATATGAGTTAAATGTGCTTAAAAAACAATGTGTTCTTTAAGATGGAGCTTGCCTAACTAATTACTTTTTCTTCCAATTTGCTTTAATTCAACATACTCATCCGGGATTGTTGGACTGCAGCAGTTAAATTTCTCACTGCAGATACAAACCAGATGAGAGGTGGGAGGGACTTGGGGTGATTCTGTGTTAGATGCATCAGTCCTGGGTAATGTTATTTATTTCTGCAAATACCATAACTGGGGAGGCTGTAAGGGTAGGCTCAGGCTGGTCTCTGCTGCTGCTGGGACCAGTTTGCTTTTGTTACACAAATGGGTAAGACTTCCAGCATTTTTGTACTTGTGCATACATAGAGTAAGTTTTAAACACAACCTACATATGCATTTAATTGCTTGTGTATTGGGTATTGAGGATAAACATCAGAGTGCATGTGTGACTTCATCCCTTTATTTTGCAGTTTTGAAGTGATAAAAGTTATCCATGGCAAGTTATTGGATATGGTGGGAAAAGTCCAGTAAGTAGTGACACTTTCATCTCATTTCATTGCAGGCATGTTGCTAGTGCTTTGTTCAGTATACTGTAACTGTTCTGAAGTTCTGAACTTTCTTTCACAGAATACCCATTATGCTGGTTGGAAATAAAAAAGACCTGCATATGGAACGGTATGTGAACTCCAGAATGTGGGAAATGCAAGGCAGCAGCCCACATTCCTGTGGCTGCAATGCACTGGGTTTGTTCTTGGCTTTCCAGAGCTAAAATCAAGTTGTAGGTGAAATAAGTTACTGGCAAAAGAATTGTGTCCAGAATGTGAACTCTGAGCCATGAACTTCTGTTGTAATGTTGATTTTTTGCTGTGAGGTTCCAAGGAAAGTCATTTAACACTCTAGTTTTTTTTCAAAGTAAGTAACAGAAGTGTATTTGTCACAACAGCAATACCAGATGATATTACAGATTATGAAAACAAAGCAATACTTTGTGACAACTGCACTTCTGGGTCACAAAGCAGTTTTACCTGGCCCAGAAGTGCATTTGAGAGCAGCCAAAAGCAAATGCTTTGGATCAGACTTCACAAAACATTCCTATTACAATGCACTTAAGTGCTTTGGTACTCTGAGGTATTTCTTGATGTATCAGATTCCAATTCTTCTGCAAGTTATAAGAAACATATTTTTCTTTCTTTGGTCAGGGTGATCAGCTATGAAGAAGGGAAAGCTTTAGCAGAATCCTGGAATGCAGCTTTCTTGGAATCCTCTGCTAAAGAAAATCAGGTAATGGATTTAAGAGTCACTTTATTCAAAGCAGTGTAATGGATGACTCAGAGTTTCACTAAATAAAGGAAGCTATAATATTTGCATGTACTGTACAGATATTTTTTGTAGATGGAAGCAGAATGGCTGTCTGCACGCAGCTTTATGTACACAAGTTTTTCCGTGCAACTGTCAATGGGAGCAGGAAGTGAAGAACTGAAAGTTCAGCTTCACTGAACACATCAGAACACATAGTGACAAACTAAAACTCAGATCCACAGGGTGGGTGGAACAGGGTCTTTTACCTTAAATAGGAGTGACTGCTGGCAGAGCATTAAGGGGATGAACCTTGTGTTTTAAGGTTCTGTGCAGGCTCAGTCTCTCTAATGGGGGAATAATCATTTTGTCTGATACTTATGGTCAACAATTCTACAAGTTTCTTGAGTAAAGTTGGATTTTCCCTGAAAGAAAAACTTGGATAATTTTTTGCCACCAGCTGTGGAACACTTGGAGTTAGTTTATCAGTATTTCTGTTTCTGGCTAAGACTTGCATTAACCTTGTCAAAACTGGGCATTGATGGAAGGATGAAACTTCTCAGTATCTTCTCTGTATGCAGGAGAGCTTCAAATACATACCAAAGGAAATTAAATTAACAGTGTAAAGAATAAACCTGTTAAAAATGTCTGGGTTTTTTTTCCACCCCTTTTTTAAAATAACTTCTGGATTAGGCAAAGCTGTTGCCTGTGCTCTTTTTCTTTTGTCATATGTTCACAATGTGTAACAACGCAGCAATTCAAATCCAGCAGAAGAATATCTTACTGATATTTTTTCTGGAGTTTTTATTGTTCTTGAACCAAGAACGAAAAAAGTCATGTTTATTTATGTAAAGAAGCTACAAGCTTTGTAGGATGCTTGGTATGTCCTGTGAGTTAACTTGCTGCACTGACACAATCCCCTGGACTGCCATGGATTTGTGCTCCTATATTAAGTTAAGCTGCCAGCTGTAGTTTATATATCAAACTTGGTACCCTCCAGGGAAATCAGAATGGCAATTGTATATCAGATATCCAAAATCCTGAACAGCCCTGTCCAAATCCCACCAAAAAAATGCAGAAGTCCTGTGCATTCTGGCTGTCAAAGGTCTTCCTTTCTGCAGGATCCTTCAGAACAGTGGTTGCAGGTTGCTGTAAATTCTGTCCCTCTGGATTTAGCAAGAGGATTTTAGAGGCAGGTGCCTGAACACAATTCCTGCTTCATGCCTGCTACATAATACACTTGGTAAATTTGTCCAGCTTCATAAGTCTGGCAGATCAGATGTCACTTCTGAGACGGGTGCCTGCAGCATGTGACCATCCTTCAGGCTCTCTGGCACGTTTCCTTCAGAGGCTTGGGATGTGTGGAATAAAGTGTGAAGGAGCCCACCACTGGCACAGCTGCCTCAGTCTTCTCACACATCTCCAGCTCTGAAGAGGTAGAAGACTGAGTTTTCAGAGCCAAGTGTGAAGTCTGGAGCTGTGAGCTGCTGGGGGAAGAGGAGACGCCAGGCATTGTAACATCCCTCCCTGTGAGCTGGACCAGGAGCACTTCTGAACTCGTATGGGTTTTCTCCTCCAAATCCTGATCTGACAGGATCAAAAGAGCTGATACATAGACTTCTGTCAGGACAGGGCATCTTCTCTTACTCTGAAACTGTCTGGTCTGGGGGAAGAGGGTTTGTTTTGAACTTGATAACAAGCTGTGTTGTCATTTTCCTGGTACTGAGTGTTCACTTTATGTAAGTCAACATTACTGGAAAAAGAAGTCTGTTGGCACTTTTTGCATGGAGGTTCATCCAAATAATCACCTGTTCTGGCGTGGTACTGCAAATGTAATTTGACTATCAAGATAATTTCCAAACTCCTTCCAAAAGTGCTTCAGCTTTTGTTTGTTTAACAGAAAGCTAATTTATTCTTCAGGCATGAGTTGGACTGGATCAGGGATTTGGAACTTGAGCAGGGTTCAAAGCTACTTGACTGGGGTTGTATCTGTTAATACTTTCTGAAACCAAGCCCATCTGTATTTAATGGATTTTGAACAGAAATGTGACAATTTCTAGTGTGCTGGTCTGAGATTGGTTGTGTACATGATGTTCTTCACTGTGGTGAGGAGAGGAGGTCTCTCTAATAGCAAAGGCTCTTTTCCCTCTCTTCTACCTTCCTGCTTTTCCCCACCTCACACCCCCCAAAAGAATCCTTCTTGGAGCATCTGTGAGGGTCCAAGGAGCATAACCCAATTTTACTGGGCAATTAAAATAGTTCCATAGATTAACTTAGACAAACTATGCCTATTCTGCCAAGAGTTATCAAAAGATAACACGTCCCAGAAATGGCATGACTTGGAGTAAATGGGAAGTGAAAGAGGCAAAGATTAAAGCTGCAGTGATGATAAATGCTACTGGCTGGCAAGAGTTCTCAAGGTCAGATGGATTTGAGTATGTGCCAGCTCCTCCAGACATGGGTGACCTCGTAGGACTTTGGGAGGAGCCTGCATATCACCAGCATATCAATGATCAAGGGAAATCCCCAGGCTTTGGGAAGGCAGTGCTGACACTTCATGGAAAAGACCTCCCTGAGATGACTGCTGGGCTGTTACTGTCATGTCTTCTCAAGCTGCTTAATTATTACCAGACATGTGGAACTGCTTTGGCTAACTTCAGGAACTTCAGGCCTTTCTTGTGGAATTCCCTGCGCAGTGTCATGTAGGCAGTAATAGAGTGCTTCGTCTTAATCCCGGTGCAATAAAGTTACTCTTGGAAATACTCTTGGAATCCAAAGCTGGGAGCCAGCTTCTAGTGGAAGAATTTAGGAAGTAACAAGCAAATAAATTGTGTTCACCCAGTTAGGCAAAATTCATTAGATAAATTGGAAAAGGAGCAAAGAAATAGCAAAATTTTTGCTTCTTACCAAAACGGAGCTCTCTTAAAAAGCAATTGCTTGGTTCTGCTGCTTTTTTCAAGGGCAGCTTAATCTTGGAGCTCAGAAGATGCACTGCCTAGTAAATGCTTCAGGGTAGTTTGGAATCAAGGGCTCTGATCTGTTTGGACTGGCAAAGGATGGGGGGAAAACCCTCTTTCATACCTGGCTATTGTTCACATTCCTGTGCCCAGTTCCATGCTAGGATAAAGCAGTAGTGTGAGCAGCTGAGAGTTTCCTCTTCGAAATAATAAAGCAGTTGCCAAAGGATGACTCCGGTGCTGTGGGCTGGGTTTGGGTGGTTGCACCTCCCTGCTGGCTCCTGGCAGCACATTCCCAACTCCCTGCTCGTGCAGGGAATCTGCTGCCCGAGCTGCCTGTCCTGCTCACACCAAGGGCACATCTGCAGCAGCAGCTGAGCCTCTGCTGTCCCTGCTTGGGGCTGGGCTCTCTGGGCAGCAGGTGTTACCCAGGCTGGCATCTTTTGTTTCCTCGGGGAGAAAGGTAGAAGGAAAAGCCAGATGGCTTCCTGTGGGCTAGGTGTGACCCACATTCCATAATTGGACCATATGGAGGCAGATGCATACAAAGTCTGGCTGCATCCTTTATTTCTTGTCACAGAACATCTTCCCGCATTGTTTAAAGACTCTGTGTGAAACTCTTCAGCATGTTTGAGCCAAATTACAAATTCCAAAGCACTGTAGGACAGTGATTAAACCTTCCCAGTGAATGCATATTTTCTGTGAAATGAATTAACAAACTCTGTGAACTCCTACATCTCAGTGCTTCAAACAGCACATCTTTGGCACGGAATGTGCAGCTTTTTGGTTGACAGAGTAAGTTGTGGAGGTTTTTTAATGGGCGCTGTGAAACGTGGGCAAAAAGAACTTGTGCAATAAAATGAAACCATTGAAAATTTTGACTCTAAGGAAACAGTGGTGCAGTGTATTTGCAAATCAGTGCATCACCAGGTTTTGATAAAGGGAAACTCTTTATTAGTGGAAGCAGTTTGATAGCAAGTGCAGTCCTGGCCGTGTTTCTCCTAAAGTCTTCATTTGCCCAGGAAATGTGTTGTTTCATTACTGAACTAACAAGCTTCTTCTGTCAGGTTCTGTTGGGATTGCAGGAAACTCCATTATATGGAGGAATACCCTGTTTCCAGCTGGTGTGAAGTACTTTAAATAGTTCCAGAGATCATACTGTGCACAAACAGTATAAATGTGGGAAACTTTAACATTAAGTCTAATGTTATTAAGATTGCTGTGGGGCTTCAGTCAATGGGATTAATTTGGAAGTGATCCAGTTAAGAATTATATCTTGTGGAGGTGGAAAAACATCTGTTAGATCAGAATATGTAGCCATAAATCACAGGGTGCTCGTCAGCCTGCTGATTAAAACCAACAAAACCCCCTTTTTATCCCCTTTCTAGCATGGCTGCTTTTATATAATTTATATGCTTTCATATGCTTGGAATTCTGAAGTGGATGGCCAGAGGTTGGATCAAATGGCAGTCTGAGATAGTCAGGAGACCATTTCCAAGCTGAAGATTAACACACTGAAGCTCTAGTCATGCAGTTCAGGCTATTTAAAATGTAAGTGCTTTTCTCTCAGAAGGACTTTATCAAAGGATATTGCTTAATATTAGTGATAGTTCAGCTCGTGCTTTCCCCTCGTGTCTCTGGACTGTGTCTGGTTCTGATCTTACTGATAGGGACAATGAGAAAATCAAGAGTGGTAAAGTCACCCGTCATATTGACCTGTGCAAAGTCACTGTTGATATCTGAAAAATCTGTTGCCTTCTGTAATTACTCATCATCTCAAAGATTACTGAGAGCAAATGGGTTGGTTTATTCTCTGGAGCAGCACAGCATCCAAACCTTCTGTGCTGTCAGTCATTCAGGGCAGGCTCACCATGCAAAGTAAGGTGATTACAGTTATTAGCTCTGTTGTGAGTCTGGCTCAGTTTGTGCCTGCCCTCTCTGCTGAGGGTTGCTGTGGATGGGGGTTTGCCCTTCCCTTTGAAACTAAAATGACTGTGAATGTTTTCCCTCTTCACTTTGGGAATGAGCATTGGGTGTGTGTTTATCTGTGGATGTAGCTGGTAAAGCTCCTACCATTTTTTTAGTTACTCTTACAGTAAGTGGACAGTCCCTCCTTCCCTCCTAATGCTGTGCTCTCTCTTTGCAGACTGCCGTTGATGTTTTTAAGAGGATAATTTTGGAGGCAGAAAAAATCGATGGGGCAGCTTCACAAGGGAAGTCTTCATGCTCAGTAATGTAATTCCACTGCAGAACCTGAAAACACTGGGAATACATTCTACCTGAAGAAGCAAAACTGCCCATTATCTTTAAGGATAAACTATGCTTCTTTTTTTCCTTTTTTTTTAATTTTATTTTTTTTCTTCTGTTAACCTGAAAGATAAAGAGTTGGTTTGGAGCCTTTCCCTTCAGATTATGTTAAACTCTGACTCCTGTGCAAATGGCTTCACTTCCATTTTCAAATTTTAAGCAATCATATTTTCAATTTATATATTGTATTTCTTAATATTATGACCAAGAATTTTACTGGCATTAATTTTTCAGTGTAGTTTGTTGGTTAGAATAATCATCAAAATGATGCATATTGTTACACTACTATTAACTAGGCTTGGATATCAGTGTTTCTTTGTGTTAAATGTATACTTGTAAATAAAATAGCTGCAAACCTTAAATGTTCTGTTTATAATTTTTCATTGATTACTCCATATCAACTTTTTTTTTTTTTTTTGTGAAAAATGTTCACCTGCTGACCTTAAGAGGAGGCGTGAAATCCTTGGAGCCAATGGATTGTTTGACTATTGCTCGGGAAGTTGTTTGCGAGTGATCCCAAACGTTTTTGCTACTGGAACTCCAGGCTCGGCCAAGCAGCTCTGCTTTGCTTTGTGCCCAGTCACGGGAAGGAGAGACGAGTGCCAGCTTTATTTGGAAGGGAAGGCCTGTGTTTCAGTCAGAACCTGCTCTGTGTTTTTCCTCTGTAACCGTTGAGTAAAGGGTGCGCAGACCCACCCTGAGTTCCTGCGCTACGGACTGTTCACGCGGACTTGTGACTGGGAGCGCTGTCAGGATGGAGTGGATTTATCCAGGTCACAAGCGTAGACTTGTTAAGAGAACAAAAATGTCATTTAAAATAAATTGCACGTCCTGAACAAATCGGTGTGGGCTGTTTGTCGTGAATTCCTGTGCTCCTGGGTAGCGCTGGTAGAGGTGAGTGGTCTCCTGGTGCCTGGCCATGCACAGCTCAGGGTCCCTGCACAGCTTTCCCTGACCAGCTCCAGGCTTTTCCTTGGCTTTTGGACTAGAGGCTTAGCAAGCCATAATCTCTCAGGTCTGGAAACAAACTCCTTACAGCTACATATTTTTAAAAATTGAAGTTGACCTACTTTGTGTTGAAAAGCAGAACAAAACCCAAAACAGTAAAAATCAAATAAGGATGACGTTGGGAAGATTTAATTAAATGAAGTGTTTCTCCTTCATTTTTGTGTTAATTTGAAAACTTAATTTCTGGCAGGAGTACATAGGAAGGGAAAGTTGGAGTGTTTCTGCAACCAGAATTAGCTTTTACCCTCCAGTCTGTCCTAAAATATATAAATGAAGCATTTTGTTCCTTTATTTTCTTTGTGCAGTTGTTCCCTCATATGATATAAAAAATAGTCTACACCTCTCAAAACTGTATATAGGAAAATTTGGTATTTTCTTTGTTCATCATGAAAGTAACTGGAAAAAAAAGTTGCCCTTTTTCTCCACTTAAGATATTTCTCAATATTTCTGAAAACCCATGTACCGTGAATTCTTGCCCCTTGTGCCAAGCACAGGTTGAGCAGCTGGATGATTGTCATGCACGATGGATTGTGGAAGATCAGCAGAGAGCTTGTTCAGGGAAATGAGTCCACACTTTGACTTCAGAACCAGACTGAGCTGGGGCTGTTTCCTGCCCAAGAACCTGCAGCATTGGAGCAAGGGTCACTGGCCTGGCAGTGGAAGGGTGAGGATGCAGAGCATGGCCTGAGGAGCACAGCACAGGGTGTGTCAGTTCAGTGGGATCCTTCAGTGCCTGATCCCTGGGATGGATGAGCTGTTGCATGACCCGAGGCTGTGGCATTGCATCATGGACACAATGTCATGTTCTGCGTCACCAGGTGGAAATTCTGGAGTAACAAACCTCAGTGATCACATTGCTCCAGGTTTTGGTCAAACTGGCTACAGGTGTACTGACATCAGTCTAACCCCTGAAATAGGGGTTTGCTTCTTGAGGTGTGCAGCTGCTAAAGGTTTTAAAGGAGATGGATGAGGACATGTGCAATTTAATAATCTGGGATAACAGGTCCTGCCTTCCAGCGGTGAGGCTTTCCAGAATGCCTTAAAGGCAGGCACAGGATCTCTGGATGGTTTGTGGTGGGAGTTTCTGAGACTTGAAAGGGACATTTTATGACGATAGTTAGTGATAGGACAAGGCGCAGCAGCTTCAAACTGCAAAAGAGTAAGTTTAGAATAATTAATAGGAAGAAATTCTTAAAGGCAGTGATGCACTGCAACAGGCTGCCCAGAGTTTATGGATGCTCCACAAAGCCAGGTTGGATCAACCTGGGCTAGTGGAAGGTGTACCCTGCCCATGGCAAGGGGTTTGGAACTGGATGGGCTTTTGGGTCCCTTCCAGCCCAAACCATTAATGCACTGAGCACTGAGAGACATGTACTGCTTTTGCGTTTTCCATAATAGCTGAAGAACTCATCCACGTATGTTGTTCCCTTCTTCCTGTTTCTGATTCATCCAGTAAAAGATGGAAATTACTCCATTCATCCCAGTCTCTCTCTGCTAATAAGATCTGAAGAGCAGCCATGTGCGATAGTCCTGCAGTTCTGCTGAAACGTGCAGTCAAGTGTGATCAGTGAGCTCCTCATCCTTGGCTGTTCAGAGATTTCACATCCTGGCTTCTCAGGATGGCACCTTCAGCAGGTGGAGTCTAGCAGAGGCTGGGGCAGCCTCGTGCTTCCTTGCACTGAGCTAACACAGGTTGGGTTCTTCACCCTGAGAGCCCTGAAGGGGGTGGTGGGCAATTGTGGAAGTCACATTATGTACAGAAACAGAATATTGCTGTCTAGCAAACTGCTGCTTGCCTGGAGTTGATGAGTTTATACAGCCTTGTCTGCCAGCTGCCCTGATCCTTTGGAGGCTTCTGAAGTATTGTGTTAAATGATTCGTGGATGAGAAGGTAAGTCATGAAAGAAGTAAGTTTTCTGGTCCAGGCTAGGAAAAGAATTCTGTAGACTTAATAACCTCGTTCTTAAGGGATGATCATTTGCAAAAGAGAAAGTGCAAAGATCCTTTTCCTGTTGACAAAATGAGCCAAATTTTTTCACTTTGAGGTTGAGCACAGTCCACCAGTTTCCCACCTTGGACATACTCAAAAGCTACTTGGATGTGGTCCCAAACAACCAGCTCTGGGTGACCCTGCTTGGGCAGGGTTCGGGCCAGGTGTCCTCCAGAGGTCCCTGCCAACCCCAGCCATTCTGTGATTGTGTGAAGATTAACTACTCTAAGTCATGTTAAGTTCTCATTGACTTGCGTGATTTACAATGCTCTTGTTTGGAAGTGAATCCTGCCTTGCTTGTGCTCCTGTCCAGCTCCTCACTTTGCTGGGTGAATAATCCTGAGTCCCAGAGCTGGGTCTGCCCATCTCCCAGCCTGCCATGCCTGGAAACGCAGAGGATGAGGAAAGCAGTGGGCAGGTGAGCTCAGCAGGGGGAGGATGGACGGCAGGTGCTAAGTGGATACATGAGCTGCCTTCTTCCTGTTGTTTCCACACATAGTGAAGTTTGTTCCTGCCTGATTAGACAGAGAAAGTTCGGGGAGTCAGCTGTGGGTCTCTGGAGTCTTCGGTGTAATGCTTCTTCCCAGCTTCTGTAAAGGGTGGGTGAGTCCATGCCAGAGAAGGAAAAAGCTGGACAGTGTTTTCGCTGTTCCTGTGTGTCTGCAGTAGCTGTGCTGTAGTATCTGGATGAAGTGCAGATGTCCCAGGTGCTGTGCAAGAGTGCTGCAGGTGGTGAAGATGTGCCCAGGCTTGTTGGGCTTAGCCTGCTAATTAACATTGCTGAGCTTGAGCCTCTCCAGAAGGAGAAATCAACAGCTTCTAATTAGCCCTTTTGTAATCAGGACTGCTCATCTTCAGAGCGTTTTGCTAATACTGACTCATCTTCACAACTTCGTCTAATAAGGTCAAAATTGCTCCATTTTGACAACTGGGGAGGGGGAGTGAAAACCTTTGCACAGATGCCTTCAACTATTTTGAGCATGCGGAAATGTAGCTAAACTGGTCTGGGTGATGGGTGTCCTCAGCATCCAGCTTTTCATTGGATATCCTGTTTCCCTACTGGAACTTTAACTTTTTTTGTAATACAATGAAAACTGAAAGGATTTCACCTCCCAGGCTTTCTGATGCTTTCCAAAATCCAGTCCAAGTCCTGTCTCAGTCAGGTGCTGAGGTGTGTGATGATCCCTGGACAGAATATTACTGAAAACAACTGTAATTGGCTCAACCTGACCAGCAGGTCCCATCTCCAAGGTGAGGAGCTGTTTTTCCTAGCAGGAAGCCAGCCAGATCCATCATTCTGTTGCAGGGTTTGCTCAGTCTGAAGAGGTTTTTTGGAGTCCTTAACCCACATGGGTGACACGAGATGTTGCTGGCATGGGATGTGTGGTGGGTCAGGGTGTGGGATGGCCAGCCTTGGTAGAGATATTCTGGAGATGCTTATGTTGTAGTGCATCCATGCCAAAGGCCACACATGGAACCCAAAACCATTGCCTGGCAGCTGATTTGCATTTCCAGCAACAGGGGATATATTCTGCTACATGGGTGTGGGTTAAGTGTTTTGCAGAGGTGTTCTGCACTCTGTACCCAGCCCCTGTGGCAGCTCTGGGAGGCAGCACGTGGTGCACTCAGGTACAGGGAGTGGGTTAATCACCATAAGATGATTTTGGCAGCTGGTCTGAGGTGGGCCAGGTCCTTGACAAGAAGCATTTATTTCACACAGAAACTCTCCCTTCAGTCATGAAGATGGTTTCTCACTCAGGTCTTGCTGCTCTGAAGAGGCCCACAGGATGTGCTCATCATTCCCATCAGCAAACCAAAAATTCTTCCATGGGAAGGAGCAAGACCCATGGTTGTTTCATATTTAATGAGCTCCAAGTATCTCATACTGAGGTATGTGAAAAATCTATGAGTTTTTCAAAGCAAGATGGTGTTTTGAAAGCCCTGAGCTAGGGATTTCCCATGCCAGGTCTTACACTGCAAATACTACAGGCCCCTCCAGAAGCTGTGGCCCTGTCAGAGGACGTGGAGCAACTCCTTGGCTGCTGCTCCATTAATGGTTATTTGTGGGGCTGCACTGGCTGTAGGAGGTACCTTTGAGCAGAATGCTAATCCTGCTAAACCTCTGACACAGAATATTCCTGTTCCCATTAGCAAGGTCACTCCCAAAGATTCACCTCTGGGAGTTGCACCCTGCTCAGCTCCCCTGGCTCTGGCCTGGACAATTTGGAGACCCAATTGTCTCTCACCACCTCACTCCTCAGCCTCATGGCAGCAAAGGCAGACAGGAATAGCACAGCCTGTAGCTGCCCCTGCAGACATGAAACCCAATTCCTCCCTCTAAACCAAACCCACAAAAGAATCTCAGAATTTTGGGTTTTGACTGTTAAAGCCAAATACTCACACTTGTAAGTTCATTTCCAGTGTTTCATCCTTCAAGCAGCTGCAGTGGAGGAAGGCTGCCCACAAACCTTTGCTGTGGGGCTCATGGTCAGATGCGATCCTGCACCTGGGCACGAGCAGGAGGTGAGGTCAGTCCCAGCATCACATGCCTGAAATGCTGCTAGTGGCCACAGGCTGCTCAGGCTGCTCTTTTCTCCTTTCCCTTGGCAGCCTTTCCATCTTTGGCAAGGAGTTAAGGGCGTTTGTCCAGGAATTATGATTTGCCATTCTTCCATATTCTTTTTTCCCTATCATTTTCCTTTTTTTCTAGAGATGGGTCCTTTCTTATTTCATATCTTTTATGTGGTTTCTCAGAGAAATGAGGATAAAGTTGCCACACCTTTTTTACGTCTCTCCTGAAATAGCTTTTGAACCTGTTGGACAATTTCTGAGAAATCTGAGAGCCGGACACAAGTCTCAGATTAATCAAGCTCTTGCACGTTGAATTAAATGTCACACCTTAAGAGAAACAGGAAAATCTCCTTTTGAGACAGAGCTGGAGGAAACCAGGCTTTTGTGGTTCCATAAAAGTCTCCTCCTGAGGCACTATTTGCTTTCCTGGGTGCTTTGGGGCAGTTTGCCATGGGTGCCACCAGGCACCCAACAGCTCATGGTCAATGCAAAGAGTGCGTGAGCTACAACCTCGGGGGATGGAGAGTTGGGTCCCAATGCCAGCAGCGGTGTCACCCTATTGTCCTCATGCTCCCAGCCATGGCACAGAAGAGGGACACTTGTCCTTCCCTCCCAGGGCACTGGGTGCTAGGGCACAGGGAATGGCTGGTTTTTGGGAACAGCGCTAATGCCTCCCATCCTGGCTGCTGCTCTTCCAAGTGGGACTTTCCGTGCGCTGTTACTTTTCCCTCCACCATCCAGTGATTAATTTAACACCTTCAAATTGGCACTGGCATTTCAAAGAGGCTTTGAGCAGGGTTTTTTCTTTTTTAAAATCAGATGAGGCTTTTCTCATTGTTTCCTGCCTCACGGCACAGCACGCATGTGTGAACTGTGTTCCTGTGATGCCGGGGCAGGTTTGCCTGCATCTGCTGGAGGATGTGTTTCCTCTCCCAGCACAAAGTGCCACCTCCCTCCTTCCTCCTCCAGCGCATCCCAGTCAGCGACATCCTCCAGCTCAGCCTACGTGTGTCGGCACACGCACTTATTAACTTTTACATCTTAATGGAAAGGGTGGCGCACGTTTGAGCCCTAATAATGACATCCTTTCTCCCAAGGCAGTCTTTAATCTCGAGATGAAGCTGTGAGCCGAGGCAGCAGAGCGGGGCTGCCGAGCCAGGCTGCTGGCATGCGTGAGGATGGGAGCGACCTCCCGAGAAAGGAGGTTTTAGGGTTCGGATTTGAAGCGTGTGCCTGGTGGTCCAGGGAGAGAGGTGGTGGCAAGGGGAGGTGATAGGGGCCAAGTGAAGAGGAGGAGGAGGATTCAATGAGCAGGAGCTGCATGTGAAGTGTCTTCCAGAGCTATTAAGAACCATAAAAGACATATCTCCTTTTAATGTGGCCCCCTGGTATGTCTCTGCATGCTGATCCATGGGCCACCCCCATACATCTGCATTTACCTCTTCCTAGGCTGGCTCATTAATATAAACTGATGAGGTTTATGGGCTGGGAGCTTCCTTTGCTATTTGTCCTGGGAATAAGACTCTTAAAATCTCTGGATATTCTTATAACACAGATGAGGACTTTATGGCCGCATAGAGCTGCAACGTAAGTTACTTTAATATGGCAACTTTATGGTCCAAAAGTCCCTCTAATCCTGACTTACAGCTGTGAGTCAGGGCTTCAGTGCTGGAAGATCAAAACATTTCTGAGAACGATGCTCGTGAGTAACATTGGTGGGTTTGTGAGCCCAGCATTTGCACTTTGGAGGGGATTAGGTCTCAGCTTTCATAGGTGCCCTTTAGAGAGGTTCAAGGGTTGAATGAGAAACCATTGGTTTGATGGATGGAGTGCAATGGATGTTGGTGAGGAGCCTTCCAAGGACACCCTCTTTTGGCTGCCACACTGCAGTAGGTGAGAAGAAGCTGGGGAAAAAGCAAACCTAACAGAGAAATTATGTGCCAGGTTTAGAGATGCTGCCGTTTCCTCATTTACTTGCTATCTCTTCTGAGGAAAAAGAGAAAGGACGGAAAAAAAAGAAAAATGAGGGAAAACAGAGGGGGGAAGGAAACAAGAAATAGAAATAGAGAGAAAAAAAAGNAAAAAAAAAAAAAAAAAGAAGTCCTCCAAAAAGGAGCAGTAAATGTGCACCGCTAATCGACCAAAGCCCTGCCAAGCAAATCTTTTGTCAGATCATCTGCCCAAAATCAAAAGCCCGGACTCAGCAGGCCCCGTTACCGGCGGTTCTGCCTACGAAGCAGGACAGCGCAAAGCCCCCGGTTCCCGCGGCTTTGTTAAAAAGCCCTGGCGACACCAGCCCCGGCCCGGCCCCCCCGCCACCGGCCCCTATATAGCGGGGTGTCCAATCTTCTGCCCAGCGCCGTTCAGGCCTGGCTCCCGCTTTGGGTCTTGGATAACAGCCAGCAGAAAATGTCTCAATACTCAGGAAAAGTAAGTAATGACCCGACTGCTTCCCTTTCAGCCTGGGGCCGGAGAGCCCGAGCATCCTCCGGGTGGAAGGAGTTCATGAGGATAGTAGAGGCGGCAGACCCAGCGTGAGTGGTGATCCCGGGAGCAAATTTAGTAGCAGGGATGGGGAGGGTGCGGCAGAAGGAGCTGCGTTTCGGGAGCCGAATTTCCTGTTTAAACATTCCTGCTGGAAATATGTGTGAGTGAGCACAAGGCGGTGAGAAGTGTCATAAATGCGGGATGCACTGCGTTCCCAGAAAAACAAAAACGCTTCTTAGGAAAGAATGCCAGTGATGCCGTGCTTGTTTTGCTGGAAAGCAGCTAAAATAACCCAAACCACCCCGAAATGATGCATCTGCAAGAGATTCCTATCTGCTTGGAAAGGGAGTCCGGCTGTATCCCTGCTCCTCACCGCGGACCCATTCTCCCTCCCCCCAGATCACTTTCTACGAAGGCAAATGCTTCACAGGCAGGAAGCTGGACCTCTGCGGCAGCTGCAGCAGCTTCCAGGACCAAGGTTTCCTCAACCGGGTCAACTCCATCTGCGTCCAGAGTGGAGCTTGGGTCTGCTTTGACCACCCTGACTTCCGAGGGCAGCAGTACATCCTGGAGCACGGCGAGTATCCCGATTTCTACCGCTGGAATGGACGCAGTGACCACCTGGGCTCCTGCCGGCCCGTCGGGATGGTGAGTGGGATGCTGCAGGCGCTGGCTCTCCCAGCTGCAGCACCGCTGGGTTTTGTTTCTCTTGGTCGCAGGAGCCCCATGAATAAGTGCCATAAAAATTTGTGTTCTGTAGTAATAGTGTGTCCCATTGAGCAGGAAAGAGTTTCCTGGGTAGGTTTGTCCCTGTTTGGACTGGTCTGTGGCAGGCCCCAAAGCTGAGACAGTTTCCTGTGTCCTCAGACAGAAGGGAGATAGATCTTCTTCTTCCCACAATGAAGCGCAGTGCCTTTAACAGGATGAGAGATTCCTGTGGTTTTCCAGATGAGATGGCAAGGTCCTGCTGGTACCATGTGCTTTTCCTTTTAATGTACGTTGCTATGAGATATTCATGGGGGAATTTGGAAGGAGATTCGTTGCCCACGGCAAGTTTGAGCTGTGGTAGCTCCATCCCCCCATGCACCCGGAGGGGGAGAGGGCAGCCTGCAGGCTTTCCAACCAGACCATTGGCTCCTAGCAAATTTTAGCTGAATTCTCTGCTGTTGCAAACCGCCCTCTGACCCCAGTAATCCTAAACTAAACCCACTATTTTCCCTTTCCCTATCAAGCTTTTAAAAGCACTGTCCAGAGGAAGGTTTAAATGGGAAGATTAAAAATCAGCAAAGAAAAATGAGTACGGGTTGGGTCTTTGCATTGAATCTCCTATCACTCAGGGGCTCTGGGGCAATGATGAGCCCACTTGGAGTAGGTGGGATTTCTCACTGACCCTGAAACTGCTTTTGGCACAGCAGCAGGTCTGTTTCAGGTCTGTAACGTCACTCCCAAAGAACCTCCATGATCCATACGTGGAAGGGATGCTCTGCCCCAGGCCCTGGACCCTGGCCAGCACAAGGATGTGCTCCTCCTTTCCTGGCCTAAGATTTTCCCCATGAGATGCCAGCAAGGCCTTCGAGGCGTGTGTGCGGCGCAGATTCCCGCAGGAATGTTTGCTCAGGCACGGTGTCCTCTTGGCTCTGCCAGCACTGCCTGCTGCGGGGTTTGGCACCGCAGCCCAGCCCTGTGTGCGCTGACATTGTTTATTTCAAAAATGCGTTTAGGTATCCTTTGAATTTGGCTTAAAAATGCCCTCTGAGCTCACTCTGTCCCACATTGCTCTGCCTCAGGCTGCAGAGATCTCCCCAGAGTAATTTATGTCGTGTGACCATCAAGGGCTCACACAGCAGTGATGATGCTGGGAAAGTTTCCTTTGCTTCCCCCTATTTTTATTTTCCTAAAAGAAAGGCACAGCATCTCCCACCAGGAACAGCAGCTATACATGAGACTGAAGGCAATACAAATCAGTTTAGGGGAATAGTCCAACATCTTTGTACGCTCAGGATATGTTTCTTTTTTCCTGTTTGGGTACACAGAGAGTCGGGGCTGCAGCTGATGCTGCATTTGGGAGGGAGGGTTTGTGGGCTTGAGGTGTGGGGGAGATGGACAAGGGGCTGTGTGTGCAAGCACCCCATGATGTGTTTGCATGTGGACAACAGCTGCAGGAAGGTGCAGCTGGGCACAGGGGTGAGGAATTTTTGGCTGCTTTCCTGGTTGATGTGCTGGGAGGAGGCACGAGTTTGTGCATGCTGTGTTCGTGCTGGCACCAGTGATCTTGGATTGCTCTTCACATTCCCCTTCCAAAGCACCCTTCTGTCTCCCTTTTTGTCTTGTAAAAGCTGGAGAAAGAGTCTGTTGCGCTTTTGTGGTGTTGCTGTTGACTCCAATCCCTTTGTCCCCAGCACGGCGAGCATTACAGGATCGAAATATTTGAGGGGAGCCATTTTAGGGGTCCCAGCCTGGAGCTGACAGAAGATTGCTCCTTCCTGCAGGGACAAGGCTGGGACAAGACCTGCATCAATGCCCTCAAAGTGTACGGTGACGGCGCGTAAGTAATTCCATGTGTCCTGGCACCAGCCACTGCCGTGCCCCCTGCCCTGGGCACTGCAGGGGAGAGGGGGCTGCAGACACTCCACCCTCATGGAAAATCCTCTCAGTGCTGGGGGCACTTGGAGGAAGCCTAAAAATCTTTGTTAAGCCTATAGTTAAAGGTGAATGTTGGCACCTGCCCACTGAGAGCTACTTCAAAGGGGTGTGATTTTTGGAGGGTGGCAGGTGAGCACAAACTACAAGAACTATGACACATCCTTTAAGGTGTATGAAACAAACCTAAAACTATCTAACTATCTCCTTCCTTCCTTCCTTCCTTCCTTCCCCCCTCCCTCATTAAAATCCATGCTGAAGCTCTCAGGGAGGGTGGATGGATGGCTCCAGGTGATGCAGGTCAGGGCTTTGGCTTTGCAAGTGGCTTCACCACACCTTTTCCTGTGATAGCAAAAGTGGCATAGCAGCACCTCCCCTCCACACTAAATCCTGCCTCTGAAAAACACGGCTGGCAGCAGTGGTGGTGCCCAGACTGAGGCTCAGCCCCATCCTCCTGCCCTTGCAGAAGCTCCTGAAAGCCTTGGCAGGATGTCAGCTTTGCCTTTTCCTTGATATTTGGTGCAGTTTGTATTTTCTCTATGGTGTTGGCCAGTTTTGTGGGGTTTTTTCTTTTACTGTCAGACAGGTTGTTATCCATCTGTCTCTGCTTTCTTCTGTCTGACAATTGCATTTTCACTGCAAGCGTGCTGGGAGCTGAGGAATGCCAGAACACCCTCCCAGGGCCAGGCAGAGGGTTGCTGGAGGGAGGCACTGGGGCAGAGAGAAGCTCCTGCAAAGGAGGGAGCACGGATACCTTGCTCTTCCCTTGTCCTGGACTGGATATTTGTGCAGCTCAGAGGCACCCAGTGTGGGATGCTGGACCCTTTCTATCCATTTTTTTTTCTCAGAAAAGGGAAAGGTTGTTGCCATCCAAGCTCAAGATGTCCTGATTGCAGTGAGTGTCCTGCAGGACCCTTTCTGATCCAACCAAGGCATCTCCTCTTCCAAAAATCCAGGCATATGATTAGGCAGTGGCAGTACATTGAGGAGCAGAACTACCCACTCTTGATGGGAAGAAATGGCTGGAGCCCACCAGGGACCCTGTTAGTGCTGAGCATTTGAGTACCAACACTACAAAGCCAAGAGGGAGCCTGTGAGTCCTCTAGCAAGAGCTTTAGGGCAAATTTATTGCTTGGGTCCCTGTAGCAGAGCCTGGAGCTTGAGAAGTTGGGAAGCTGCCCAGAAACTTTCAAGTGCTTGAATTTTTCAAATTGATTTTCCTCCTCCCCTACAGAATGTATAAAGGGCACAAAGATTGTTCTCCCTCACATGGGAGTCTGGATGGTTTGTGTTAACGTTATAGGACTTCTCAAGGTCAATGAATAGTGATAAAGAATAGAAACAAACTAAAGCACTGAAATGAGCATGGTGAAGAAACTCTATGAGGTTTGTAGCATTACATTCAGATCCTGGGAAGATCAGTGCTGGACATGTTTGGAAAGGTCTGTAAAGGCAATTAAAAGGCAGGACAATGCAGAGGGACCTGCTGTCCCAGGCTGCAGGAGGAAGGAGGGAAGGATGAGCTACCACAGCAGAGAGGTGAGAGCAGGGAGGAGAAAGTGACCCTGTGGCACCACTTTTCTCCTTTGGATGGACCATCTAAACCCAGGTGGCTCCAGAGGTGGTGCAGGTGTAGGTGGTGCTGGGCATAACCCAGCAGAGCTCTCCCTTTGGGGAGCAGAGGAGATGGGGTCAATGGAGACAAAGGGAGTTTCAGCCACAGTCTCACTCTCTGATTTTCACCCTCAATTCCTACAACGTGACATCTGTTGGGTACAGAAATATTTGTTTCCATTTCAAAATCCATGGATGGTGTCATGTGCTGATAAAAAGTTGCTGCCTGCGCTTGTGGAGGTGGCCGTGCCCGCGGGAAGTGATGATGGATCATCTGGAATCACGGGGATGGAGACCAACGTCTGCCTTTGGCACGGTGTGTGCTGAGGCTGAGGGGGTCCAGCACCTTCCCTGCTGCCCTTCTGGGGCAGGCAATTGCTACCTTACACAGCCAGAGAGGGTGATGGCAGAGCTGTTTAAACCATGCTGGCAGTGAATTGCTATTTCGGAGCAGTTCTGAGGTGTCACCGCCTCCTCGGAAGCTGTTGCAGGTTTGTGGCGAGTGGCTTCGCCCGTCCCACGGGCAGAGCCAGCTCCAGTATCACATATGGTATCATCTGATTTTAGATGAAGATGAGTGGTTCTTGTCCTCCTTTGTGCCTCAGCCACTCCACAGGGAACTGCCTAGAAATAAGGATTTTGAAAAGCTGAATTTGTTTTGCAGTCCAGGAGAGAATACCCCAAAAAGGGCTTTTCTACAGTACAGTGGAATAACTTTAAGGAACCAGAGCAACCATTTATGGTGCAGAAGCATTCATGAGTGTTTGGTAGCTGTTCTGCAGTCAGGTTGTGAAATACAAACCAGAACAGATACCCAAATGCTGCTGCCCAATGAACATTACATACTTCTCAGCAGAGGTGATACCTGCCCATGGCACTGCTCAAGTCCTATGTGAAGAATGAGGGACTTTGAGCTCCAGTGAAAGCCTCCTGCTTGGTCCAGGCTGATGCTGCAGCATTCCCCTACTCGTGCTTCAGTTTGAGCAGCCAGTTTTGGCTGATAGAGTTTGAGTTGGTTCCATGAGCATTTTATTCCCATGTCCTCTGAGATTATGTGCTAATGAAACACAGCTCCGAGATGTCTGAGGACTGTGTGCTATGTGCCTGGATCAGCTCTCCCATGCTGGGCTTGAGGACAGGATCATCTTTTTTTTTGTTGTTTTCTGGGCTCCTGACTGACTTGATTTCCCCTCTGGCTGATAGTCTCAGAGAACGTAAATTTTAGGCAATAAAGGAACAGCTAAGTAAGCTATACAGTCCTTCACTCAACACCTTGCACTGCCAACACACTTCACTCCCATCCTTCTGCTATTCCTTTCATTCCTTTAGTTTTGGGTTTTTTTCAGCCTTCCTCTAAGCAGAGAGACAAGTCAGTGGGGGTTCTTATCACCATACCAGGTCACTAAGTCTGCTTCCATCTACACCAAAGCCTGTCCCATTTTCTCCATGTATTGGTGCAGACACATCAACCCTGTGTCTGGAGAGAAACACAGAAATCTTGGGAAAGACAGTGATTATGAGGGGCTGCTCTTCCCCCTGCTCTATTCCCCAGGGTCCATCTGTTGTTGAAAGATGTCCTAGAGGAGAGAAGAGCTGAAAGAACACCCACGTCCTGGTGGGCAGTGCCCTGTGGACTTCCCTGTCCTACCACCCTGCAGTACTTCCAGAAGCATTAGCAGGAGGGAACAATTGAAAGGTGCAGAAAATAGGATTGGGAGCTCTTTCTTGAGTGCTTGAGGGAGGGATAGTGAGCTGATGGTGAAAGAGGCCCACAGTCATCTAATAATAATGGAGAAAGGCATGTAAGATGAAGGGAAGGAGTAGAATAGGAATAAAGCCTGGTGTGCCTTAGGAACTAGGCTGAGGTGCACCTATGGGAGGAGGAAAATTTTATGAATTGTTGTTAATTAAGGTGAAGAGCTGAGGACACCCTCTGTCACTGCACACCAGGATATGTGGTGGGGATACTCTACACTCATGTGAGCAGTGGGCAGCCTTCTCCATGTACTGCAAAGTGACCACCAAAGGCAAAGGCTGAGGATGACTCTGTAATTCCAGTTTGGATATCAACAAGTGCCTGAGAATGTTTGTTTGTAGGAACCACGTGTCAGTGATGCCCACACAGGGCTCTGGCACTACAGGATGCTCTTTCACAAGGCAGAGTAATCCATGCTGGTATCCACATGCTGGTCCAGATCCTGCACAGGGATCTGGGAGAAGGAACCACCACAGTCCCACCTCGTGTCCTCTCGGAAACACAAAACAAATCGATCAAGCAACCTGTATGGTGCCTTGGATAAATATCCTAAACTTTTCTTGTTTTGTTTTTTAAATAATGCCTGTGGGTGGCTGGTTTTATAGACAACCTTTTTTCCTAAGCCTCCAGCTTTTTGCTCTGGGTCAGACTGATCTGAGTTCACCAGCTGTTGTCTGACCCTTGAGGCCCAGCAGTCTTTGACCCCTCCAGTACTTGAAGAAGTTTCTCCCTGGAAATCTCACATACAGTAGGTCCCAACCCCAATGTCCCAGCTGAATTTCTGCAAAGACAGACCACAGAAACCAAATTACTTGGAGGAGTGCCTCTCTGCTTTGCTGTCATTGCTGAGCAAATAGAGGGGAAAAGCAACAGAGATCCTCATAAAATCCTAAAATATATAGGAAAAAGAGGAAAGAAGTAGAGGTGAGCAGCTCAGCAATGACAGAGTGGAAACCTGACTGTAAACCTATCAGAGCCATGGAAAAACTTGGTTAAAAGGCATAGGAGATTCAAATAGAGGACAGAGGTGACACTTGTGGCCACATTAAGATCATGACACAGTGTGACTAAGGGGGCTGAAGGGAGAAAAAAGCAGCAAAATTGTCTCTCTTGACCATCAGAATTGCTCCTGACTTGAAGACCTTCAAATGGAGAAAGACATGCCACAAGCCAGGGCAATGGAGAACAGTTTAGCCAAGCCAGGTGAAGTAATCAGGCATGCCAAAGTCACCAGGGTTATTGAATGTTGTATTCCTTTGACTGTATTCCAAGGGAAAGTTGTCGTTAACTCAGGATGTAGAGATAAAGTAGAGATAACCAAGTCAAGCCCTGCTCTCTGCTGCAAAGCATCAAAGAGGCCATTAAGAATTACTAACAAAGAGAGAAATTTCTGAATATGGTTCCCAATAGCTAATGGATCAGCTCAAAGAGGCAGAACATCCATCAAGCATTGCATGTTTCTCCTTACAGTCCAAAAGGCTGAGGGTACTCATGTCCCTCTTCAGCACTATCAAATGCTATTAAATTGTTTCTGTTGCACATGGTGGAACCAGAGAGATCCATTCCTACAGAAATGTGAAGCAGGGAGCTCTTGGGCCCAAAACAATATTTTCTAAAGGCAAGGTCCAGTCTGGCTGTGGGCAATTGCCAGGCCATGCTGGGGGAGTGGGTGGAGGTGCCCACAGTGAGCTCCACCAGGAGCATTTCTGTGTGCGGGATGGGGCAGGAACGAGGCCCTGGTGGTTTGCAGTGCAGCGGTGCCTGAGTGCCACAGTGAGCAGTGACCCAGGGAGCCCTCCCTTTGTGCCCAGGTGGGTGCTGTACGAGGAGCCCAACTACCGAGGCCGCATGTACGTGGTGGAGCGTGGCGAGTTCAGCAGCTTCAACGCGTGGCAGGCGCGCAGCGCCAGCGTCCAGTCCATCAGGAGAGTCGTCAACTACTTCTAGCTGAGCTTCCACCCTGCCAGCCATGGCCCGCTGAGACTGAGCATCACCCTCCTCCCCATTCACTGACTCCTGGAATAAATTGTTAAACACCAGCTTTTGGCTCTAAGCACTTTTTTTTCCATAACTACCATGGGTTCGAGAGAGAAAAGGCTTGTAATCTTTCTAAGCTTGATTTATGTGCTATGAATTTGCTTTCTTATTCTGCAGTGGTTTGTAAGGAGGACATGGGAGGATGGGCCAGAACTGGTGGTGACGAGCAGATAGAGGAACATGCCTGCCGTTGTGGTTGTGGTCTGACACATGCTCCCTCTGCCCCGACCAGGGCCACCATGTGATGGCCCCAGCTGACTCCTGATGCCTGGAGGGGGTCACGTTGATGCACACATGGGTGGGGAGCAAAGGCTGTCAGAGGCCATGTGAGGACACACGTGAGGATCGTAGCAGGAGCTGAGTGACTCATGGGGTCTGTCTGAGCATGACGTGCTGGTCTTGATGCAAAGGTGAAAGACACCATTCATCCTGAGCTACTTTAAGTTTAGATAAGTACACATTAAAATATATATATATATTAAAAAAACCACCAGGCTTGAAAGGCACAAAGCCTGAGCAATCTTATCTTTGTTCCCTCAACCCTTCAGATGACAATGACATTTTGAGGGATCAGCAGCAAAGGAAAACAGCCACTGCACTGCCATTTATTTCACCAACATCTTGCCATCTTTCAGCTTCTTTACTGCTCCCATCTCAGTTGTTTCAGTGCCCCTGAACCCTGTTCCACAGTTGGCAATTGGGATGGGAACCACCCTGCCCCTTCAGCTATGGATGGTCAACTGCAGCCTGGGCACTTTTCCTGGCATGCAGCCCCCAAAAGTGCAGTAACCTCCCTTCTGTAGAATCATAAGCTGTGTTCAGCATTAGCTAAGGGTTTCAGAAAAGGGTAATTTTATTCTCTTCACTCTGTTACTCTATTAGCTGTTAAGCCTTGGCTGTCTGATAGATCCTGACAGGCGCAGGCATGGTGCCGGCCGAGCTGCAAAGCTCTGTGTTAATCCAGCGGGAAGGCTGCACATCTAACCCCAGCCCCAGCCCTTCGAAGGGACATGAGTGAGGCTGACAGGTCCCCAGCACACTGGAGCACGAGGCACGTGTGCCTTTGGGGCTGCTCTGCTTCGCAGGTCTATGATGGGAACCTGCCCTTTCCTGAGGGATGGGGAGGAGCAGGACTGTGCTCTGTGCCAGGGTCTTGTTTGGTCCTGTGCTGCTTCCCAGTGTGACGCTGGACCCACCTGCCATTCCATCAATTCACGCTCATCCACCTTGTCATGCATCTTCTACTTGGATCTTGGCTCCCTGTGGCTCTCTACCAGTAACAGGACTGGGGTGACAACTGGGCCTGTGTCACTGTGAGGTTGTGTGCTGCTCCTGTGATGAACTGACACTGTTGGTAGAGTTGCCTCCATTGAGACTTGCCCCAGCTGCACATATGCTGTGTATGTGATATGAGGGGATATGGAAATGCAAAAAAATTCTACCTTGTGAATTTAACAGCAGTTTGGGTGATGTCTGCCTTAGCAGTGATGCAGACAATCATGTCCTCTTGTAGACAGCCTGTTGTCTGGATGTATCCTCCATGCATATCATCACAGAAGCACTTATAGTTACACCAGCTCAGGTCTGGACTTCGGTGGCCATGTCCTCGGTGGCTTGTGGTGATGTGGTCCATTAGAACTGTAAAAATATTTAAGATCTTTAATGGGTTGCAAGGTATTTCTGTGTCAGAGAAGGCAGGGAAATGATTCATTCATTGAGTGGGATGCACAAATGTACAACTCGTGCATCAACTCTTGCGTATTTCATTTTCTTTGGAGTCCTTCCAGGATTAGCATTGCTCTTGCCTCATGAAGGCTGTAATCGGCTCCTGGGCAAAATGCACTCTATTAAAAGTTAATATTCAGTTGTATGCAGTGCTCTCTATTATGACCCCCCCGACCATTAATCTGTAAAAAAAAACCCCAAAAGTGGTCCCAGAGAAAGACAAGAATCAAACTGAGCTTTAAAGAAGGCTTTTCATTCATTTGAAGCACGTTCAATGTCACAGTGCAGCATGAAGGATAAAGAAAAAAAGTATTTAAAATATACAATAACTGGAGTCCCAGATGCTCCAAGTATTTGGAGGACAAAAGAAAAGAAAACAGGGAACAACCATCCACCCACATTCCCCTGGGATCAATAGCATAAGCTCAGACTCTCCCACACCTGTGTTTCTCAACACTCAGTGCACACAGCCAGGGGAGGTGACCGTCCTGCTGATGTTGGGGTCAGAGCTGTGACATCACAGATATGCTGCCAGACGACTTCCAGTGGTCAGTGGTCCAACTCCCCTCCATGCAGAGCAGGGTTAGAGGGACCCACTGACATCCCTGCCTGCCCTCAGTGGGAGCGTGGGACTGTGCACGTACACACAGCTGCACAGGCTGACTCCAGCATCCAGCTACTGTCTGCCAGCCCACTTCATCTACACACTTCAAACTAATTGTTTGTTTATTTGCTCTAGTAGATTAATACTTGCTAGTTAAATTGCGGAAGTATACTTAGGATCCCCGTCCTGGACTGAGCTGTGCCTTATGCTAGGAGCTAAAAGCACAAAAAAGGGCAGTCTGGTTAATCTGTGCTGTTGTGTGGAACCCAGTTTGTAACCAGCGAGTGTTTAGCTACCTATAGCACATTTTACACAAGTCTGTGATATGCCTACGGAGTAAACAGTCATCATTTATTGGCATCTGATGTCCCATTTATGAGCACACTCTCAATGCAAAGAGCTGGTCCCATGTGAAGGCTATTTAAAAAAATCCTCTGTGTGCACCAGTCTAATCTCACCAAAAACTGGCAGCGGGGAATTGAATTCCATCTATTTTTTGCTTATTTGAAACCTAAGTAGGGTGGCCATGGGCCTAATCCAAACACTGATGCTGCAGGAACATGCATTGCGTTGGCAGTGGGGGGACGTGGCTCTCGTTCTCTTCCTTTTCCCTCCCCCTCCTTGCTAAATCTGCACTTGTTTAAAGGACAGAACGTACAGATCCCATATGCTTGCTAGTGGCTCGTTGGTGGGGGTTTTTTTCCCTTAAAAAAAAAAAGATTATTGACATTGCTCTAGTATGAAATGGTATGATTTGTGAGTTTACAGCGTGTAAAATATAAATGACAAAAATGCCAGCTCGATGTGAAGTGGATGTGAGATTGTGCAGCAGAGGTTTGGGCTGCACATCATTAAGCTGTATGGCTGAGTGAGCTCTGCTACGTGAACCGAGGAGGCAAGCAGTGGATTAAGGAAATTGGAAACTATTCCACAAAATGTCGAAGATGAAACAAATATTCAAAATGAAAAAAAGGGACAAGTTATTAATTACAAGAGAGAGAACTAAATGAAATCAGCTCCATCTGGAAAACCAGGAAAACCCTAATAATCAGCATTACTGTGCTTGGCCGGGTTGCTGCAGTGTAATATTCAGAATAACTTTGAATTACATCTGGCCCCAAAGCAAATAGCTCCTGCCAGAATGCCTGCACACACAAATGTCCTTTCTTTGTAGCTGGATAATGTGCAAATTTGATGGAATATCTCTTTCAAATGAATCCTTGGAAGATATCTGAGCAACTGCAGTGCTTTTGCCCTGCTACACTACTTGGTACATGTACATATAGTGAAGGCAAGGAGGAAACAGCCTACTGATCCACTGCTGGCATGTGTGATGCTGTCATGTTCAAATGAATCTCTCCTCACTGCTTGCACAGGCGAAAGGGCTGCACAGCCACCTCCCTTCCCTGGGGAATTGAAGAGGTGTTATCCTGCTATTCAGGCAGCCCCACGCTCTCACCTTCCTGTGCTTTTCTCTCTCCTCCAGAGACACCTCTCTGGACCTGGTAGAAATGAATTCACTCCTTGGTGTCTGCTAGAGCTGTTTTATTACTTCTTTAAGTAGAAAGTCTGGCTCAACAGTGACCTCTTTCACTGAGTGCAGAAAGGAAATGAAGAGCTTCAAAAGGTCTCTCTGCAGTCTGGCACCAGGAGGAGAGCCCTGGTCATTGTTAAAGCCTAAGCAATGGCAGGGGAAAAAGGTAGAGAAAACACAGTAAGTGGGCTCTGGAAGAGGTTGCCCAGAGAGGTTGTGGAGCCTCCTTTTCTGGAGATACTCAAAAGCTCTTTGGACACAGTCCTGAATAATGTGCTCCAGGGAGCCCTGCTTGAGCAGGGAGGTTGGACCAGATCACCTCCAGTGATTCCTTCCAACCTTACCCATTCTGTGACTCTATGGTACTTGGGAGCATTGACAGATATCCTGGCTCCTGTTCTTCATCTACTTTGGTTTTCACTTTCTTTTTCCTGTTGTATTGAAGCCGAAAGAAAATTTACTTGGGTGAAAACACATTTGGCCTTGAAATTTTTACTGTCCTTGGGCTCAAACTCTTGTCCAGGAGTAAATCTGATATAGCTAACAAATCCTGAACCAGATAATATCTGCATAACGTGGTCAGCATTATCAACATTGCAAATGGGAATTTATTGTGGGTTTTAATTTTAAATAATCTGGTTTATGGGAGAGGTTAAATTCAGTTAAATCAACCTTCAGTGATTGAGTTTTGTGTCCCCTTGTTCCAAGAGTCACCCTTCAGTCAGCAGAGGAGGTGCAATAAGATCCCACACAACCTGAGCTGTTCCCGTATTTACTGGTGGCTGTGACGGAAACCAAACACACATGGAAAAGAGTGGAAGGACGGAAATAAAACAAATATTCATTTTCCATGGAGCAACAGGAGCAGTGAAGAGCAAGTGGCTGTACCAGGTTTTCCATGGATAGCTGACCATCCTTACATGATTCAGAATGAGACAGTTTGTAATCAAGGCAAGCTGTCCTGGTTTAAGCCTGAGAACATATGGAGGAATGTACCAGTGCATTCAGTCAAACTGTGCGTGAAGTAAACCTGAAATCGTCCAGAAATTGTTAATGTAAATTCCTTCTTTGAATATGATGATCTCTAGTGGATTGCAGTAAATCCACATGTCCTGTAGGCATTCACACCTGCATTCACACAGTCCAGAAAGCACTGAATGCTCCCTCTCAGTCAGGATGGTTTCATGTTCTCCTGCTAGGGAGTTTGGGATGGTGAAAGATCAGTCCCTGCTATTCCATGGAAAAAAAATCCAATTTAAAAAATATTTGCTTAACTCATTGCAGCAGTTCTGTTATGCTGCCACTCAGTTTGTTTAGCCTGATACAAACTAAGTTCTTCTCTCATGTTAAGTATTTCTTGGTGGCCACCAGTGTTGCTCATCCTCTGTAATGGGCTAGGCAAGCAGTGCTTCTCCTTCCCTGAGAGACACCACACCAGGCAAGGCTCCTGGTCAGCACAGGTTTGTTCATGTTTTGGGAGAGGTGCTTTAAGCTTTGACATTGCTGTCCCGTGATTATGGTGGTGAGGAGGTGGGTGAATGATCCTGACTCATAGATGGGCAAAACTCTGTGGTTTCAGCTGACATTCCCCTTGGGGTTTTTTTGTTTGGTTTTTGTTTTGTTTTTGTGGTTTTTTTTTGATGCTGTTGGAAACCAACAGCAGGTTAGAGAGAAATAGCAAAAGAGTGTTCATGGGACAGACCTCTTCCTTGCACACCTTGCTGAAGGTGGCCACCACTAAAACCAGTCCCTTACGTGGTTTTAATGAGAAGCCATGAGGTACCAGCACACAGCTGAGCCCTCTCCAACACGGAAACACACCTCACACTATGAGCTTCCTCTAGCTCTGCAGGGCAGGCTGTATATAAATCCTGCTCCTAAATCAAGTTTTCAAGAAGACAAAACACAGTGTGGGCCACTCCACATGCAGAGCTGGCCTGCTTAAACTCTGTGAGCACAACAGCTGCTCCAGCAATGTAAGTGGGAATCAAAACTGCTGAGATTTGCAAAACTTTATGCAGTTGTCTTTGGTTTTCTTGGCTGGTAATGCAAGAAGAAAACAATAACATTTGAGTCATCTGAACCAATAATAATAGTAGTAATAATAATAATAATAGGATTTCAAAGGTTTTATTTTGTGTGAGTCCTGCTATTATTGACTTGCCCTTCAAAATGATTCTTCTGAAAATAATAGAGCCTCCTTTTTTTCACTGGGGTTGGGACCAGATTCATTTGTCATCTTCCTCCTAAAAAGAGAGAAAAAAAACAGGCAAACACCATTCTGACTTCTGGAATTTATCATTTGTGTTCAGGTCTCTCTGTAGAATTGACAGTCAGCATTTCAAAGGATTCAAACTTCTTAAAACTTATTAATAAATGATATTTAATAGTCAGCTCCCTTGACAATTAAATATCACACATCCCATCACAACCAAGGGCTTCCATGCCACTGGAAACACTTCTGCTTGTATTGAATCATTCTTCTTTTCAGCTGCATTCAGACAGTACATGTTTGGAAATACACAAAAAAATGCTGGTAGGAATCCAAAATCTCTGTAACAACCCCCCAGGCCAGGGATTTGTCTAATAGTTTGCTATTAAAGGGTTCTTTGGCTGGAATAAAGTAGAGCTTCCAGACACAGTTTCCCTTGTTCTAGTTCTTTGTTTATTTTTTTTTCCCCTTTTCTTTTAATTTGGTATTCGACTCCTCAGCATGAACTTGCCATCAAGATCATGGAAGCTCCAGGGGAGGACACAGGAGTACCAGCTTCTCAAAGCTTGCACTGATTTATTGCAGAAATTGTTCCTTTCCCAACACCTCCCAAGCAAGACAGAATAACAATAGTTTGAATAATAGTAACAACAACAATAAAAACATTAAAATCAGTGATTTTTCCATTTAGGTCCAAATCACCTCTTGAAAGATGCAGCAGAGCATTTTAGCTTGTACGGAAAAGACTCAAAACTGTGTCAGGAATTGTCAGTCTCAGTCCTTTGCTGTTCTTGCCTTCTGCTGGGTGCAGCAGTGACTCTCTGAATTCCCAGCAGCACAGAGTGATTACCCAGCACTGAGGGCACTCAGTGCAATTAGTGTGAATTAGGGCAGGCCCAGAGCTGTGCCTTGGCTCCTGCAGCCTGTCCCAGAGGGACACTGGCTGCTTTAGGAACCTGGTGCAGGACTGGCTCATCAAGCAAGCCCCATACTTCAATCACATTTATTTAGCATGACTGCACCAATTTACCACAGCTGAATAGCTGGCCCACAGCGTGCACATGTTCCTAGATGGTTAAAAGTCACTCTTCACATTTCCCTTCCTGTTCAAGAGCTCCAAGGCTGCATGTTTCAGTAGTGCCTCTGGAAAATAGCTATTGTTTTTATCTTTTCAGTGGTTTAGTTGTGAAATTCATGCTTGGAGGAGGGGTGGGGGCAAGTCCCAGAACAACTGACAGAGGTAAATAGCTTTTCCTCTGTTCTAATTCTTTTCTTCTGACACTCTGTGCCATTCCCTGAGAATCCATCTCCATGCCTTAAACAGCAGATATTCACTGACACCCTTGTAGAGTGCTGATTACATGAAAACAGTATGTCAGATTTTAGGCCATTTGTCTAATCAGCTTCTCTTTTCCTTCACCAACACAGAAATCAGAGTAGAAAGCACCTTCCTCATTAATGAAGGGTAATGGAGACCAAAGCCAAATTTAGAGAGTAGAGAGGAAAAGTATATTCCCTAAGTTAATAACCTTAACTAATGCAACTGGTTTGACTTAATTGAAGTCAGCTGTAGAACTGGGCTCTGAATCTTTTCCTCATTGCATGGCTCAGCCTAACAGGCAACCCAAGGGTTAACAGCACAGCTGCTGGTCCCCTTTGTATATATCTGTATGACCATAAGTAATGCATATTTTGAGCAATTGCATCCAAAATGAACAGATCTGTGACAGGAGATGGATCACTCAGAGAGCAGAACAGGAAGAGTCATCAGCTGTCTTCCAAAAGCATGGGGTGATTATTTCCTAGGTCCTAGTGCCTTTCCCAGAGTATCCCAAGGCTCGAACACTTAATCAGCATGATTATCATCACACAAATGCTGCCAGAGAGTTCTATTTGCACAGTTACTTCTTCACTAAATGAGTAACCTTTCCAAAACCCCATGATGCTGGAGCCTCTGTCATAATTCTTCTGCATTTTGGATGGCTTTTCTGCCTGCTTGGGGTTTGGCACTTGTGTAAAGAGGTGTAATAAGAAAAGTTACTCACAGGAGAGTGTAAGATAAAGCAGGCAGCTCAGCCTGATTTAACAAAGGCCTCATCCTCCTGGGGCTGAAGCCTGGCCATGGTATGAGCAGATGGAGCAGCTCCTATTGCTATTTCAGGGGGAACTGATCTGCTTAGAACAGGGGAGGGATTTTATTCTGGGTGAGCAGAGGTTTTGTTGAAGTGGTGTAAGCAGCAGGGAACTGTGCTGGGTCTGTGTATTTCCTTTGTCCTTGGATCTCAGTGGGTGCATCACTGCTGCCTTGCGACAGCTTCCTTTGTTGGCATGATCAAGGCCAAATTCCGTGTGAGTCCAGCATGCCTCAGACCCCCAGGAGCTCCCTACTGGTGTAACAACAGTCCAGGCTGAGATTTATGGGGGTATTTCAGAAGCAGCTTCCCAAAGCATCCCTTTGGGCGCAGTGAACAACTAACAACCCATGAGTGACTCGGCTGAGCCTCCTGGTCTTGGTTTCCTAGCACAGGCTCTCTTTGTCCCTCTTTGGAGCCAGGATGGGAGACCCCAGCTGCCCTACACCTCCAGAACCAGGGCTGAGCCCCAGGGCACTCTGGTGCACTTTGCTCACCCTTTCCTAAAGCTCTACCTCTGCTGCAAGGGCTTCACAAGCCATGCGTAAATGTCCATGCCTTTTCTCTGTGCCAATTTATTCCTGAATGCCACCAGAATATAGCACCAAGCCTTCTAAGGAGCCCAGGGCCCTCTCTCTCTCCCTTTACAGCTTTAGTTCTTGGCTTCTTCTCTGAATCACAAAATGTCCCTTTCCCTGCAGCCAACTCACTGCTCTTTCTCCCGTTTCTTCTCCATTTCTCTCTCTCTTTCTCTTAAATAGTTGGCAGGAGGCCCTTTCTTTCCTAACTTCTAGTCATTTTTGCCAGGTGACCCTGCGAGTAATCTCCCCCAACAAATAAGGGAAGGCCTAGTTAAACGACCACTTCTGGCAGGAGGGATATTCCTCTTTTGAACCCCCTCGTTATTCTCTCCAGTGGGTCTCTCATGCAAACAGCACGAAATCCCCAGACCAGACACTGCTCTGTGGCACACGCACGTGGTTCTTATTTCCCCCCCAGTGAATGGCTCTGGGAAGAAGTTAACCTCTTGAGGCCAGGAAAAAGGCAGCAGAAGACTTAATAGCTTCAGTGATTCACACACAATATTCCATGAAGCGGCACGGAAATTGCCTTTATTTTCCAGAGTCACGCACACCAAGTATTATTTTTTTTTTGGTCAAATTTAACCCAACAGGCATTTTAAATGTCACGGTTTATATCCTAGATGAATTTCACTTGGGATTGTTGTTGCTAAGATAGACCATATTGTGGCATCAATGTTTAATCAGGCCCTTCCCTCAAACTCAACAGGGAGTTCTGCCTGAGAGCTGGTGGTATAAATCACGAAGTTTTGCTGTTAGCAATTTTTATTACTCACTTTATGCCTCTTTGTGAAAAGGAAGGGAAGATAAAAGGAGAGGGAGAGAGTTTAACTGAAAAATTAAATATTACAACCTTTCTGATGAAATCTGTCTACTCTACACCCATGAAAGTGCAGCATCAGCCCCCTTTGGAATTCAGTTTGTTTTTCCTCCCAGTGCTTAGATGCCCGAGTTTGGTACTCCTGACCCTTGCTCAGTGAGGAGCTGGATGCTTGAGCCCAAAGTCTGGCATGTGGACCACGTGAGGCATCAGTAGACTGCTCCTTCACCATCATCCTTCTGACCATGTGATGCCAGTAGCTCCCCACTTCCCAGCACAAAGAACACTCCCCACATCTCCCAGCCCCACCTAACACTTTGTTCTGGACGTGGCTCAAGTCTGCACAGAGCGTATCAGTGCGTTGTTTTTGTGGGCAGCTGGAAAACCTCAGGAATGAATGGAAACAGACAATTACAGACCAGCTAAATTGCAAACTCTCCTCCCAGCAGGAAAGGATTCCAGTTAGGGTGCCTTCCCAAAACAAGAGTGGGATGAGCACTACTGGGAACTCAGCGGGGAGGTAAAAAGGAGAACAGAGACAAGGAAAGATTTATGCATCAGACAAACTGTAGGGTATGGGTGAAGAGTGAGGTGACATCCTGACATCTGATTTGTAATGCTGGTGTCAGTGCATGGCATCAAGCTTCCTTTTTGTCCCTTCTCAACGTGACATCAGACTCTTTTGCACATGGATTTTGCCACTGATTTCAGTAGGATTTTGCCAGGCACTGGCACTGTGGGCCCAATGATGCTGCTGCTGTCCCAGTTCTATTCAGCCCAGTAGGAACACAAGAGACAGACTGTGCCCACTGGTGAGCCCAAACTCACACAAACAGAGGTGGAGGTTGTTACAGCACAGTTTCCCTGAGCAAACCTATGTCAGATAAGTTAGTAGTAAAATCCAGTCCTAAGGGTAAGAGTATTTGAGAAGGCAAAGCCAGATATCTTGTGAGGTGAGAAATGCACCTTACAAAGAACACGAAGTGCCAAAAAAGAATAGGTGTGCTGTAAGAATATTTTCTCTACAAATCCAACTTGAGATATTACAGTTGAGCAGTTCAAGCTTTGGAGGTGCTTGTAAACCTCATGGCGGGCTGAGAGTTCACCCTGACATCTTTCTCTTTACTAAGGATCACCATGATATTTGGTGGACAAAATGAAGAACAGCACTGGCTCTAAACATGCTCTGGTGGAGGCACAGAGCCGGGCAGAAGTTTTGGCATCTCTTGGAATGGTACAATTTACTCCCACCACCAACCACACCCATCTAAGGGTTTCCCTGCCTTTCTCAGACTCCTTGAAGAGGTATGCATTTC
Source organism: Erpornis zantholeuca (assembly GCA_013400515.1). Lineage (NCBI taxonomy): Eukaryota > Metazoa > Chordata > Aves > Passeriformes > Timaliidae > Erpornis > Erpornis zantholeuca. Next base: position 84,395 of record VZTN01014279.1, on the reverse strand, counting down.
TTGTGGCAGCTGTGTCAGGAGCAGGGGCAGTCCAGCCCTGAAAGCCTCATACAAAGCTCAGTCAAGGCTGCAGAAGATTATTCTGTGGCCAGTGGGTTTGCTATCAGTTGTTCCTATAACTTTCTTAGCAACAATGAGGTGTAAGAGATCGTGAGTGTTCCCCCCACTTACCCAAGGTTTGGCTCTGCTAACAACGAGGCAGACAAACAACTGAGAAATCTTCCAGAGGCCAGATGTGAATGCAATTGTTAAAACACTGCCTGGGTCACTGGCTGCAACTTCAGCATTTTTGGAAATTTGTTTTTGTACCAGTGTCAAAGGCACTGGGGCTCCCTGCTTGCATCAGTACAAATCTGGATTAATGCTGTTAAAGCTAGCAGAGTTGTATCCGTGCAAAAGCAGTTAAAATGGGCTCAGAATCAGACTCAGAAAGTTACCCTTGTGTCACTTAGTAAGATATATTTCTTTTGGCTTCCATTTAGATTTGGTCCTTAAGGAGCCTGTCATAAGAGATATATGGTCTGGGCAAGAGGCCAACTTACCGTCTGGAAGAAACAGCAGGGCTCCCATCGAAGTAGGGAACAGGGTAAAATCAGCTTTTGACTATTATTTTGTAATTTTGTAAATATTTGTGATTTTGAATTATTCAGTAAAGTTCCCACTATGCCGTGACATGATGGAAGGGCCTTGTCATCTATAGACTGTGGGGAGAAACCTATTTACAGTGATCTTTGAAACAGCTGCCGTGAGATCTTACACTTCCTGGCATGTCACAGCTTAAAAATTTCTAGGAAATTGCATCTGCTTTCTTAGCCAGGGAGATAAGATGCCTTTGCAGCAGGGCTTTTAAGCCATTGCTTCATCACAGCAGAAAGTTAATGCAATCCTCTCTCCGCCTACTCCAAGTTCGCAGCTAAATTCCCATTGCTACTAGGGCCTGACATTGGGGTCAGCTACTAAGAGCCCATTTGTGCAACATTACCATCACCTAACTATTCATTAGGACACTGGATGCCAGCTGATCTTCCAGATCCCAGGCTTTCAGACTCCTGGCATTGATTAGGGGCAGTCCATTCACCCAGGTGAAGCAGCAGTGGGCAGCACAGAAGTACATGGGTTTTGCAGATGGGTGTTTTTGTAGGTGTAGGAAATTCATAAAGCCAAGTATTCTCAGAAATAAATGTTTTGGAAATACTGCTTCAGGTCTGGTTAAAAACCACAAGAATGGTTTTTACACATAATTACAGGAAAATCTAGTGAAAGTGACAGTTTCCAAGCACCTTTTGTCCTGTAGGGGAATTTGCTAAATGTTTATACACAAACTAGATTTCTGAGCACCCTGGGGCATTTTAAGCTGCAAAGAATTCACACTCAAACAGGAGAAGGAAAGAGCTGTGCTGCCTGTAAGAGAGGCAAGTTGCAGAGGGGTCAGAAGGAGCTGCAACGCAGAGCTCAGCCGTGCCTCTTGGGTCTGCAGCCTGAAAGTCTGCAGTCTGCTCCTCCATCCTCACTTCAGAGCAGGGCTACATCTGCTCCATGGCGATAATTAAACCCATGTAAACTTAATTTGCCTTCACCAGTGTCAGATTTTACGGCAAAGTGAAGCCACTTAGGTGTTGATAATGTTTGGAATTAAATCAAACCACTAGAAGCTACATTTAAATCTATTTAAGGTTAAATTTTATTTACATTGTACCAGTGTAACTGGATTGATTTTTAAATCAAATCTAACCTTACCAGGGACATTTTCTTAGTGTAGAGTAGTTTGCTTAGTGAGGGACCTTGCCTCTGGAGACACCATGTAGCATGCTTTTGTTTATAGTTCTCATTCTCTATAATGATGTGGTTGAATCAAAAAACCCAGCCAAGGCTGGATATCCATGAAGGATGTGCCACTTTCAAACTTTCAGGACCCTGACAGTAGTTTTAAGAGACTTAGTTGGCTTTTGCAATTTTGTGAGATGAAAAAAGAGGTAATACTTAATTATCAGCAATTTTGAAAGTGATTGGGGTTGACAGCCTGAAGCAGAGCAATAGATGAAAGATAAAAGATGCTGGCAGCTGGGAAGGCCCTTCCTTAGAGAATGAGGGCCTGGGATGATGGAAGGGGTTAATTCTCTAAGAAAGATAATTTGCATTGCTGCACACTTTATTCTTTTGTTTTTGGTTGAGCTCTCTGTGCTGACTTCTTTGGGGCTTTATTGGCTCTGCTTCTTTGACAGAACAAAGAGCCTTTGTTGTCCATCAAAGACCACTGCAACCCATCCAGATACCCAAGGCCCCAGGAGGGGGAAGTGGACGTGGAGGAGCTGCCCATGTTCCTTCCTCCACAAACAACATCAATAAAATTATTGGAAGCATTTGCAGCATTACTGAAATATTTTCAAGGGAAATGTTCTTCAGCATTTATATCAGCGCAGATTGTGATGTAAATACTGACTTAGTAATTTCTAAGGCCTGGGAGCCTACGTTGTGTTTCTGAAAGTCTGGCAAGTGAATCTCAGCACAGATAATTTGGCATGTTTTTCACAGAGGATTTTGCACCTGATCATTAGTGTCTTGCATGTGGGGGAATTGAAGAGTCTCCCTGCACTGTGCTGTCTCTGGATCAGAGATGTGAGAACAGGTCGAACTTTTGGTGGAATGAAAGTATATCTTAAAAATAAAGGGCTCAGTTTGTTCTACTTAATTGCAGAGAATTTGGAACCTCCTGATGTTGGATCCCTGTCACAATCCATGGTGAAGGGCGGAAGCATCCCTCTTCCAAAAGACAGTGTATCCGATCTAAACCCTACATCCTTCCTGTAGTTCTGATGACTGCCTAGAGAGCCTAAACTTGGTTCCAAACTTAGTGATAGCCACTGGGTCCTGCAAATTGTGTATTGTTAATCCAGCCATAAACATCTAGAGGCCTTCTTAATGTTTTATAACTACCTGGATGCTATAGGAGCAGCCCATGCCTCTGTGTATATACACATCTGCCTGGATGAAGAAGGATTCACTGCAGCATTTGGGCCCTGAGGAGAAAAATCAAGCAGCAGGTAATTTTCTTTTGCTTTCTTCATTGTCCTACAATTAAAAACCCACCACAAAAACACAAATGCAATGAAGAAAACCTAAAATTAAGGCAGATAAAACCATGTCCCGGTTTGAGACCAATTTAACCAATTGGAAAAAAAAATTTAAAAACCCCTAAGAAAATGAATAAATATTCATGAAAATATTCAAAAGTTCAGATGTTTTCACTAGTCACCACAGGAGGGAAATATTAATTTGAAATAATAATAAAAAACCTTGACAAGGCTTTAAAAAGAGCAAGGGGAGGAACACCACACCCTCTGCTCCCACAGCTGATGTATGGCAGAGTTGTGGCCAAGGGCTTCCCCTCTAGCTCAGCCTCCTCTTGAGATTTAAACTGTGGGTTTAAAATGTGCAGACCTGCCTCAAACCTAAAAAAAAAGTCCCTTCTGTCTGAGTTTTTCCTTTTATTCACACCACAGCAGCACAGGAAAATAAAAAGGAGTGCTAATCTATCCTACAGTTTCCCAAGCAAGGACTCTGGGCAGGGGTTTGTGAGTAGATTTGACAGATGTATGAGCAGATGGTGAGGGACACTCCCTAAGAGCAGCCGATTCCCAGGCCTCCACGTCCAAAAAAATATCTTTTCACGGATAATGTGATTTTCAGAGGAAAGAAATACAGTACTCACGTCTCACACCAGAACTTCTCTGTCATTTCTTGAATGCACAAGGGTTGTGTGGGAACACTTGTCTTCAGAAAAGAGCTGGCTGGGGACCATAAGCCACAGGGCTCGACCTGACCCTCACAAAACCCGAATTTGCAGCCCGACGGCTCGGTCTGGCAAGTTTCTCCATGGCTCTATGGCTACGACTGGCAGCTGAATCGGGATCCCCTCATGTTTGCACTGGGTGTGACACATTAGTCCTGTTCGGCCGCCGCCAGAATGTGCTGTGCAAAATAACACATCCTGGGAATTATCCCTTTAGCACACACATTTCCGTGCAGCTCACACGCTCGGGGCACATTGTGCCAGAGCAGGGCTGGTGCCTTGCCAAATGTCAGCGAGCGCCTGCTGAACCCCAATAGTGCACCCACGCTCTGAAACAGAGCCTGCGGGCCGGGGATTTGACACAAAAAAGTGCTTTCCCGATCAAATGGGGCGGAAGCTGGGAGAAGAGGCTTTGTGATTTATCCCACCCCTGGTAGTATGTTTTTAGCTGCAAATTAGCTTCAGCTCCCCTTTTCTTGTGGGTGGGATTCACGTCGGACCCTGCTGCTGCTTTGCTGGGAGCTCTCGGCCTCTCCATATCACTTTCGCAGGGGATTTATGCTTCATACATTTAATTACACCATGGTGGGACGGAACCCTTCAGCCCATGTCGTCAGAGCCCTCGGCCAGGTGGTTTTGGGCCCCGCCGCAGCAGCCGTGCCCACAGGGTGCAGGGGTGGATGGGCAAGGGGTTGCTTTAATAAGGAAGAATCCCAAAATCTTCGGGTCGGGGCAGAGCGAGAGAGCGGGTTTGGGGCTCCTGAGGCAAAACGTGGCGGGAGCTCGCCCAAGGAGAGGGGCGAGAGGAGGAACAAAAGGCGATGGCTTCCCTCAACCCAGCTCCCAGCACAAGCCTCGGCGTCCCCCCGGGAGGCACCGGAGAAGCCAGGGAGGGAAGGCTGCCGCCGGCCGGGACCCCGCGGCGGGGCCGGAGCCCCCGGCCGTCCCAAGGGGCGAACGTGCCGCAGGAAGCGCTGCCTCTCCGGGAGCAGCCCGGAGGCTCTGCCGGGGATGCCGAGGTGCTGTCGGGCTGCTCCGGCTG
>VZTN01014279.1:18706-79422 GCA_013400515.1 Erpornis zantholeuca | reverse complement strand
GCCTCCCCTCGGGGCGGAGGCGGTGGGGGGGACCCTGTGCTCGGCCCGGCGGTGGCTCCGGTGCCCCGGCGGGAGGAGGTTCCCCCTGCCCGTAAGGCGAGTGCGGGATCGCTCCGGCGGAGCCGTGCCCGGGGCGGTGAGTGCCGAGATGCCGGGGGCCGTGTGGGAGGGATGGCGGTAGCCTGGGCGTTGGGGGCCGCCTGAGCCCGGGCTCCCCTCTCGGAGGCGTCGCTTCTTCGGCGTGCCCCAAGTCAACCCTAAGATTGCTTTTGAAGCAGCAGCCTCGGCGAGGGCGCCAGGTAGCGGTACCGCCGCCCGGGCTGAGCCCCCAAGGGGCTGAACGTGCCCCGGTGCCCACGGAAAGGGCACACCGGGCAGCGTGTGCGCCCGTCTGCCGCCGCGGGGCTCCGGATCCTGCGGAGAAACAGGCGCTCAATGGCTTCAGCTCACCCTGGCTGAAGAAACGATGCATCCAGGGGGAGATGGAATGATTTAACGCGCCCTCCCGTTCCCCCTTTGTGTCCCTGTGCAGGAGCCTGGGCTGCTCTGCCGATGTTCCGGAGCTGAGGTAATGGCAGAAGCCGGTCTGTGGGGCACGGCCGGAGGTCCGGAGCACGGCCAGGGGGCTGCGGAGCGCCCGTGATCTGCCCCGGGATGGGGAACAGCGGCTCGGCCGTGAAGGTCTGCACGGATCACCAAGGGGGCATCAACTGGCTGAGCCTGAGCCCCGACGGGCAGCGGCTGCTGACGGGCAGCGAGGACGGCACGGCGCGGCTCTGGAGCACCGCCGACAGCCAGTGCCACGGACACTTCCAAGGTACCACGGCGGCTTTTCCTCGGGGGTTCGGGTCTGCAGCACGGCACAGGCCACACAGCGTGTTCTGGTCTCTTCCAGTCTCCGCCGGGCAGCCAAAATCATGCTTGGTTTGTTTTGGTGTTTATTACAGCAATGTTAAGCAGAAGCTGTTTGAACCCAAAACAGGTTAACCAGCACTGCTGAATGCACGGAGCCTTTTATCTCAGGGTGTGCGAAGTTGTTTAACTTATGTCAATTTCTGGAAGCCCTGTTTTACACAGTGAAAAAATACTGAGTTTTTGTTATTCTCTTCCCAGGTTGTTTTTTTTTTTTTTTCCTTTTAATCATTTCATTCCCAGGTGGTCTTTATTTAGAACCTCTTTACCCAGAAGTCTGGAAAGGAACCTTGCTAAATAGGTTACTTTTGTTTTCCCTCTTCATTTGATGCACAGAAATGTTAATTCTTGGGCTTTTTCAATTTCAATTCACTTTGCATCTTAAAAAAATTTATTATCCTTAGACTAGCATATCAGTAACTGAAAAGGAAAAAAAAACCCTCTGTAGACAGTGTGGTCATGCAAGGGTCTACATGTGGGCTAAAGATGTTTGTATTCCCACTCATGTTCTTTTCATACAGAAAAAAATAAAACTCTTAAATTTGGAATTTCTAATTTTTTTTTCTTCCAAAGAAGAAATCGCATTGCTGTGATTTTCTTGTTTGTTTCCTTGCTTGTTTTTCACTATGGAGTATTGTCTTTTTTCCCCACATCCTGCCATAGTTCTAGCTTCTGGAAGACTCGCTACATTTGCTTTAGGCTTAGAAATCCCTTTAAACCACTAATTAACTTTTAACTAGAAAGAGAAATGTATTGGATAGCATTCATTATTATGGAATCTGCCAGTAGTGCCAGTGTTTGTGGTAAACTCTGGAGAAGGTTGGCTGGGTGGTTTGTGAGCTGACAGTCGGATCAGATAATTGTATGTATTTTATACTTATGCACACATGCAGTTGTCTTGTCGATTTTAATTTTACAAGCTATAATTACTGATAAACCTGTATCTCTAATGCAGTCTCAAGATCCACCGCAGCACAACCAGCAGACTTGTGTGGTGGCTGCTTTTGGCCAGACCAGCACCAGACCTTGTCTGCCACAGGGGGTTTTGGCACCCCGTGTGTGGGTCGGGTATTACTGATGGTTAAAATCTGACTGGCAGACTTTGGTGCAGTAACCAAGATGCTGTTTTCATCTCAGAGCTGGATTACAAGATGCTGTGAGAAAAATCCCAGTGATTGAAACCTCATCCGTTCAGGCTGCTTTGCAGAAAGTCTCACAAATATGGGAGAATGAGTGTAGTTTTTCTTATAGCCCCAGTGATCTCTTTAATTTTTGGCATCTGATGAATTTGCTTTAGAGGAAACAAGCCATATGTTTGTAACGTGGATTCTGCTTTGCTTTTGAACTACTACAAGACTTTTGAACTACAGGAGTTGTAGTAAAATCTCTTTTTTGCCGTCAGTCAAACAGCATTTTACTGGGCAGTCTCCTTTCTCTCAGTTTTTTATACCATCTCTTTATTTTACAACATTCTGTTTTTCTAATACCTTTGTCCACCTGTCTCTAATCGCATTTGTCCTTCTTAGGTTTTTTTTTCCCAACAGATTGCATTTAAGTCACAGTAGGCCCCAACTTCAACCATAACTGTCACTCTTGTAATAGTGACTTGAGGGGAAACTGTTCTTCTCCTGAAAGCTCACAGTCTAAATGTTAAAGCAGAAGAGTGCAAGGTAATAGTAGTCCACTGATTAGATAGGTGACTTCAATTTCACACAAGAGATCTTTGATGAAGCTGGGACTTGAATCCTAAGGAGATTTTTAAATGTGGTGCATTTATTATCACAATAGAAAAATTACATATCTTGCTTAGAAAGAAAAAAAGCTTGAGGTGGTAATATTGCTTCCTCTTCTCTGGCACTGCCTTGTTTGTCAGTGGGACATTTCTAGAGCAGTGGTTGTACCTGTTTTTTATTGTAACTGTAGAATCCCTGTGTACTCTGAATATTGTATAAACAATTGTGCTCTTATTCTTTCTTTCTGTGTAATTTCCTTGAAGTTATTCTGATATTTAGAAAATTGAGGGATTTATTCATGTTACTAGTTCTGGTGGGGGAAAGTACTGGCTGACTATTTACCTGATATGTTTTTTTGTTTGCTTTTCATTCTGCCTGGACAATGAAATTAAACTTGCTGGTAAGTCTCAGGTCATTTTTCAGAGTTTTGTGCTTTGATTTATGACTGTTTGTGTCCTGACAATCAATGGGCTGGCTTGAAATGCAACCTTTTTTCTCCCTGATTTCAAAAGAAGGAAGCAAAAGCATTTTTTAATTTAAAAAAATAACCTAGTTTTTTACTGGTTTCAAACTTCATTAATCTGTGCTTTACTATATTGATATTAGTTTAGCTCATTACATTTTTATAATACTGTTTGGTTTACCTGATGGTGAAACCATACAGTTTTATCCTTTCACTTAATCCTGATATTAGTGAACTTTTCACAAACTTGAAATGTTTGTGTTTTACACAAATCCTTAAGCATGAAGAGTGCAGTGCTGCATTTAAAACAGGAGTTTTGGTACACTTGTTTGTATTTTTCTTTTAGTTAAGGCAAAGAGCTGGGCTGGTCTGTCCTTTCTACACGCACAGTGACTGATTTCCTCTGTTATTCCTAGGACATGAAAGTTACATCACTTTCTGCCACTTGGAGAACGAGGCTGCCTTCACGTGCAGTGCTGACCACACCATTCGGAAGTGGGACGTGGTGACCGGGCAGTGCTTGGCCATTTACCGAGGCCACACATCCATTGTCAACAGGTGGGGCTCTCCCCTCGTGTTCCTGCCACCTGTTATCACACATTTTACCATTTCCCTGCACTTCCCCATTACTACAGTCATGAAAGGGGAACCTCAGAGTTCATGTTCTGTGCTGCAATGATTAGTTTTTCTAGCAGCACTGCTGACACAGATAGGAGAGAAATGAAAGGCACACAGCAGGGGAATGGAATCCAGGGCTAGGAATGAAATTCCAGAAGAAATTATCCAATTGATAACAGATGCTTCTGATAAATAGGTTTAAAAACACTGTGTCGAGCTTTTGTGTCAGCAAGAGGGATAAAGTCAGGATTTTTCTGTAATTATTATTTCTGTTTGGGCAGGCAAAGTAACAATAAACTTACTGTGTGGGGCTGATTGGCCTGTCCATTTGAAGTGCCTATTAATAGTTGGACTGGATTTAATTAATGGCAAATAGAGCGGTCAAAGATTGGTATTTTTTTAACATTTCTTTTCTTGTGGGCGTGTGGGCTTTTTAGTTCCTTTCTAAACTCAAAACACATATGATGTGTAGTGAGATTCTGTAAATAGTTAGGAAGGCTGGCTCTGTGTTTTGGCACTGGCCTGATATTTGCTTGAAGCAGCAAATGGGAAATGTGTTCCCCATTCATATGACTTTGTTGCCTGTTTGAAAGGTTCCAGAGGACCAAGCTCAGCTGACAAAGAAGGCAGGTTATGGATGTTCCCTATCTCTGGAAATATGAACTGTAGAGATTTTTCTGTTATTGTATGTTTGTGCAGCTACAACTCATTATTTTGAAGGCCCAGGAAGTTGAATTCCTGAGCTGTAATCTCTGGTTTGCTCTTCAGTTATGTAATAAGTAAAGCTCTGGCTTTACCTTTTTGAGGTCCTTAGCTAACTGAAATTAGGTGTTTTTTCTCGCACTCTCCTTATTTGATGATGATTATTTGCACATTGTCAGTTATAGTTCAGATTCCTGGAATGTTCTTTTGTTGCTTTGTTGTTGCTGTTGTTGTTTTAATTCCAAGTTATTGTCATAGGTCTGTTTTAAAATATTTTTTAATGAAGAAGTATTAATGAATAATTACCAACAATTAGCTAATTAAAAAACCCTTACAAACTCAAACCAAACAACACAACAAACTTCTAAGTATTATATATAAATTAAGAAAATTCATAATCTCTGATGGAAGGAATTGTAGCAAAACAAAACGCAGAAATTTACAATGCTATATTGTGAAATATCTGAAGCAGTGTACCTGAAGGAGGCATGTCAATTTTAAAAGTAGAAACAGGGAAGTGTTTGATTTTTAAAAATGCCAAAGACATTATGTTCATGCTGCTGTTTCATACTTGGGAGTACTTGGCAGCGAAATTGGGACAAGAGATGGTTATGTGAAAAGAACAATTCTGTTTATACACACAACCTTTGCTTTTTGCAGAATCCTGGTAGCCAAGGACTATCTCTTCAGTGGCTCCTACGACAGGACAGCCCGCTGCTGGAGTGTGGACAAGGAGAAACAAATCCAGGAATTCCGGGGCCATCGGAACTGTGTCCTGACTCTAGCTCACTATTCCTCCAGGGATGTGCTGGAAGAAGATGAAGAGGAAGAGGAGGAGGAGGAGAAAGTGAGCAGGGACCTGCTGGTGACAGGGAGCACGGACTGCACTGTGAAGGTCTGGTGGGTGTCCAGCGGGCGCTGCTACCAGACCCTGCTGGGACACACTGGGGCCGTCTTATGCCTTATACTTGATGCACCAAACAGGGAGCTGTTCTCTGGCAGCACAGATTACACCATCAGGACCTGGAATATTGTCACTGGAGAGCAGCTGAAAGTCTTCAAAGAGCACCAAGGATCAGTAATTTGCCTAGAGGTAAGGGCAGAGGGTTCCTTGAGAGTCTTTGGGTGTCCATGTCTGAACTCATGTGGATCTCGGTCGTCTTTTCATACATAAAGAAACTCTTCTGAGATAGGTTATAAATGGTGAGCTAAAATATTCATGTAATAACAAAATAATAGTGCTCTCTGGTCTTGAGACAAACCCTCTTTCTGTAAACCACTTTCTGACCTCCTCTTAGCTTCTAGTGGCTGCCCTGGTCTAACTTCTAGCTCAGTATCTATTTAAATCCCACCAGGTCCTGGAATGCATGAGTAGGCGTGCTGGGAGCACTGTTCATCTGAGTGGGATTGTGTAGTCAGGCTCACCAGACCTTGAAGAAAATAACCTTAGTAAGTAAACAGGCCCAGGGTCAGGTAACTCAAAAAGGGAAAGGGAAAAAGTAAACCACATAACTTCAAAAAACCCAACCCAAAGCCCAACCCAACACTGTGGGCAAAAGATGATAGAAAAGCATAAAGCTGAAAGAAATCCTATATTAAAGACCACACAGACATGATTTGAGAAAAGAAAGGGAGAAACAGATGGCCAAGACAAGAAAATGGGCAAGGAAAATGGAAATGAGAAGCAGAGCACGGAGGAGAGAAATCAGGAAATGATGGAGGAGAAAGGGGAAATAATGTAACATGATCTGAAGAACTATACTCTGTTTTTCTGTTTGCAGTATTTTTCTGTTGAATGCTGCCAGCTTTGTTAATGTTGCAGGGGAGAGGAGGAGGTCAGGCAGATGAAGGAAGAGGGCAACCATCACACAAGCACTTATCCTGTATACTCAGTATCCACCAGAAAATGCTGAGAGTGTATTTAAATAGAGTTCCTGATGGTCTGTAACTCAGTTTCAGGTCAGCATAAATGTTTATACCCATAAGTGTCTCATTGAAGTTAATGACAGTAGTTTTTCTTGCTGCTCTCTCTGTGTTCGTTGTCCATAAGTGTTTTTCCCTTACAGGGACTACAGGATGTATCTTTAATAGCTCTTTAATAAAAGTTGTCTTTGTTTCTAAATAAGGTATTTACAGCTGACACTAGTGGACTAAAAACCTAGTTTTTAGGAATACTGAAGGAATTCTGTTTTCCTTCCGTTTTAGAAAGGAAAGAAAAAACAAACCCACAAAATCATATTGCCCTGGAGTAATGTTTGTCTTGCTTGGGTAAATTCTCAATGTTAAATCTTGTTTTTATGATATTGTGGCAATGTACTCTGAGGATGCCGAAGTAAATCTCTTGCTGTCCTTAGTGTCATGCTATGTTTTGTTGTTTAATTGTAACCCTTCTCCAAGGCACAGATTGGCAACAACAGAGCTTGATTTAATTTAATTGGGTTCTTGCTAAAATTGTTACACAAAACTGGCTTGACCCTCTCCCAGAAGCCTGGGAAATTCAATTACGCCCTTTGAATGCTCAGGAATGAGCAATGTTTGCGAGCACAGAGTTAAACAATGGCTTTAAACAAACAGGACTCCTTGTAGGGGAGAAGAAAAGCAAAACCAATACATCTATTTGGAAAACCTGAACAATTCAGAGTACACAAGACTACTGCTGCTGCCAAGACTGTGTTGGCAACAGTCCTGGCCAAATCTTCTGGAGTGACTGGTAGCCCTTTGCTACTCTCATCACCAGTTAATGTTTGGGGCTGGGAGGGTCCAGCTGAGGTACAAACAGCCCCCACAGAGAGCATTTAGTGTCTAGGCCTCTCAAACTTATCCCAGCTTAGGCAGTCACTGCTGTTGAAAAGCTCTGGGCTGTCGATCTTTCCTAATTCCTCTCTCTGCCTTTCTGGGTTCAACACTATCCCTTCTGTTCCACTTGGCTGCCACTCAGCACAGCCCACATGGTATTTTCATTCTTTTAGAAAGGGGTCAATCACCAGAATCCATACAAAGATGTTTCAACAGGAAGGAAACTTCCTGAATAGAGGTGTTTTTTTTATTATTATTTTTGTTTTGTTCTCAAAATGTGCTTGGGGCCTTTTTTTGCCTCAGGCTTCCTAGTGACAGTGTTGCAATCTGTGGCAGTGAGTTGGGATGGTATTTTTCAGGCCCTGGGTCAAGAGGACTCAGAGATAGTTTTGATTTGCTCACAGTAGCCAGCAGTTTTAATTGTTGACAGTAATTTGTTTTCCTCAATGCAGCAGTGAGCTGCTTATTACATCAGATTTTCACTCCCCTGTCCTGGAGAAGCCGAGTTGGTACCAGCAATTGAAGGCAGTTACCTGTTCTCTGGGTGGTACAATGCTTGTGTGGGGAGGGAAAAAAGGAAAAGAAAAATAGAGACTTATTTTCATTTTATTTATTCAAATAAAGATCCCTAAGGGAGGGTGACCTTTCAAAAAGTTTGAGAAATGCTCAGTGTGATTTCTCATCCTGGACACAGATCAGGAAAAATCTGGATATTGAGACCATATTTTCCCCAACTTTAAAAAGCTGTTATTAACGGGAATGCCCCAGGATGTTCTGAACTGCTGCAATTTAGCTCCGGCCTGTTCCAGTCATCTCTCATTACTTTCCAGTAAACACCAATAGTGTTGCTGTAGCAGTGAATGGAAATTCCTGGAGCTCCTTGAAGGAGTTTTCTGGGTACATAGCCACAGAGCACACCCATGTTTTCCACCCTGCTCCTTGCAGTGCTGGTGTGTGGAAAGCAGGGGAGCGATGCCACAGACACGTTCGGATTCCCAGTGTTCCCCAGTGCTCTCAGATCCTTTAAGGTGCTGCTGCCAGGTAGTGTAAGTAGAGGAGCCTGGAAACAGCACTTAGGTAGCATGGCAGAATAGAAGGCATTGGTGAGCTTTGGGCTTTCCCTTGTCTCCTCTCCTCGGTGGTTCTGGACAGGGGAGAGAAGAGGGTGAGCTGCTCATATTCCCCAGGCTCGTCCTGCTCTCCAGGGCTCAGTCTGGTGCAGGTGACCAGCTGAACCCACTGCGTGTGCTCTGCTGGCAAAGGAGGTCTGCAGCTTGTGATAATGCCACTTTTCTCTTCCTTCCACCATTTAAATTGCACTGAGAGAGTTTCTGCTGAGAGACTTTCTATCTGCAGCGGGAATTGTGTCCATGTTAGGTGCTTTGGCAGCACTGATTAATTGACTTTCCCAGTCAGGCAAGGTAACTCGTAGTGGAGCAGCCAGAACTCTTCACTCTCCTTCTCCTGCAGTGTGCTGATAGCTTGGCAGAAAAAGTACAGCAGCTGTTTTGGGAGCTCCCTCTTCGTATAAGAGCCAATAATGAGATTTTATAGGAAGTGATGGGGAAAAAGCAAGGGTGGGCTGAGTGAAATCACATAGCTCATGCTCATTCTTCCACTTAAAAATTTCAGGCCTGGCTGAGGACCAATATTTGCAACTAATAATCAAAAATGCATTTTCATTAATGTGACTGCCTGCAATAGGCTGAATAACCCTGATTTAAATATTTACTTGTGTATGTTTTTCTAAGAAGCTTTGCAAACTGTTCACAAGGATTGCTTTGTCCTTTGCTGATTGTTCTGCCTCTGAGTATTTATCAAAATTGTGCTGCCAAAAGCTGGCAGAGAGAAATGATCCAGCTTGGAATTTTGCTTGGATCCTAGAGCAAACATTCTTGCAAGAAAATTCCCTTTTGAAGAACATGAACATGAGTGGGCAATGACTTGCTTCTGGTTTTCCTGCAAAAGATCCTTTGTTTAGACCATTCCCTTCAGTTGCCTTTTAAAGCTGAGTAGAAGAAAAGAATGCTTTGAACAAAGCCACTGCCTGAACTCAGTTTATGTGCTTAACTGTTGTGATCACAGGGGGACAGAAAAGTTTTCTTGCCACACCAGTTAAATTAAGTGCACATATTTTTTTTTTTTTTTTTTGTAATTTGTGTTTGGTTCATCAGAGGACAAAGATGTGAATGAGAGGAATGTGAAGGTGTACAGCACCTCTGAGAACGAAATATATTTCTGGGCCATCACTTTGCAATGCAGTAAAAAAGTTGAAAAACATTCTCTCAACAGCCAGAGGCTCATTCTAGATGGATTCTCAGGAAAAAAAAAACAACCATTTCTTGCCCACAGGGAGTTTGTTAGCTTGTTAAAATGGATGTGGTTTGAAAGGGATCCTGAAACTCTTAACTCGGCCCAAGGCTTACATAGTTGTAACTCGAGATTGGTCCAGCTTGGTGATTTTGACTTAGAAGTGGCTGTGAACAGAAGACCAAAATTCCAGATTGTAGGAACACTGACCCTCATGAGAAGAATAAGCTGGTGATGGGATATGTGGTTGCTCATGTGAACTCATCCTGAAGTTCGTGGGAGCCAGTCTGAGTGCAGTGACCCTATGCAAAATGTTGTGACCAATTCTCTTTGGAGAACCAATTGCCTCTCCCTGGCTCTCCAAAAATTGTTTCTTATAGCAAAGGTTAATTGGGAAGGCAAATGCCATTCCTATAAGGTTGAAATACCTGCTAAACAGCTCTTTTGCAGATATTTTTGGCATTCTTACAGGTAAAAATTTTCTTAAGCTGCTGCATTTATCCATTCAGCCAAGACTGTGAAGCAATGAGGCTGTGATTGTCTTGAGAGACCAACCCTGGATGTGATAATTTGTTTTTTTATTAAAATTCTAATATGTTTGGGGGTTACAACCAAGGTTTTTTCTTACTAATGAGACCTGTAACTACTTAAGCATTTACAACTTGTCTTTTGCTACTGCTATTACTCTGCAACTCACAAGCAGTTTGACTGAACTTTTTCATGGAATAGTTACATCTCCAGTGCTTTGGCCTGAGGATTAAGACAAATTTGCTCCATTCACATGTCTCAGTGTTTCATCTGTTTGAAAGCAAAGTATCTCATAGGAATGTTTTGTTTTTTTTCTGCTGTCTAGCTGAGGCTTTAGAACCAGGCATCAAACTGTTGTCAGGTTTTTAATGTTTTTGAAGCTAGGTGGGTTTGAAATGTCCACTGAGCCCATTGGTATCTGCACTGCTAATCTGTTCTGTGTTGTCCACTCTGCCACAGGTGTCCTTGCCTGGCCGTGGTTTTCTGTGTCAGGAGCTTTGTTGGGTAGTTGGCCAAAGTGAACCAAGTGCTCAAAAGCCAGCCAAGGAAAATATGGCTTTGGAAATATCACCTCTTCTCTGGGCAGTCACAGGCTGGAACATGTAACTGTTCAGTTAACATCTACTAAATGTTTTTAAACCACAGAGTGTGGGGCCAGCTTGTTAGGTGCTTTGGCTGGGGGAACAGAAAGTGATGATGATGATTATTTTAAATACAGATTAAATGCAGATATCTGCAGTGTTGTAGCTTAGGCTAGAGTTGTAAGCTAGACCTATCTTTAGTCAAGTGAAGGAGGAGTGATCTCGCCTAAACTGATCTGGCTGCAGCTCAGAAGGTTGTCCTTGTTGGGGAGGAGAAATAGCAAGTTTTAAGAGTTTTAAGGCATGATCTGTTTCAGATGTGGCTCAGGATGAGAGGAATTGTGCCCTAGACCACAGTGACTGTATGGGGACTACCTTAGCTGTAGAAATCTGCACCCATTTAGATGAGATTATGCCTTTCATATCACTAAAGGCCTATCTGATTTGCAACTTCAGCCTGAGCTGAGAGCTCTTGGTGGCTTTCTCCACTATTAGCCATTTCATGCTGCTTTGTAAAAATGCTGTGGGAATGAGGGGCTGTGTGACAGTCAGAGCCTGCCCTGGGTTTTGCTGTTGGCTCAGCTGCAGGCTCAGTCTCTGGCATCTGGTAGATTGTTTAACCTCTTAATATTTCCTTTTCCATGCAAGGCTGAGAATCCTTTGCTACTGTGCTCACCTGCTTAAATTGGTGAGGGGGAGGAAGGTGCATAGAAGTGTTTCCTGGGGCAGCACAGAGGCTTTGAATGTAATGGAAGTGGTTGGTGTGCTGACTGTCTCACCAGCTCTCACACACTGGAAACCCAACCATATCCAGGGCTGCAGTGAAACTGGTGTGGGCAGCAGGTCGGGGGAGGTGATTCTCCTTCTCTGTTCTGCTCTCATGAGACCCCACCTGTGGTGCTGCATGCAGCTCTGGAGTCTTCAGCACAGGGAAGACATGGATTTGTTGTGTCCAGAGGATGCTGGGAAGATGCTGAAGAGGGATGGAGAACCTCTGCTATGGAGAGAAGCATAGAGAGTTGGGGTTGTTCAGCCTGGAGAAGAGAAGGCTCGGAGGAGACTTTAGAGCCCCTTCCAGTGGCTCCAAGAGAGCTTGAGAGGGATTTTGGGCAAGGGCGTGGAGTGATGGGACAAGGGGGAATGGCTTTAAAAGAGGGTAGATTTAGGTTAGATATTAGGAAGAAATTCTTTGCTCTGAGGGTGGTGAGGCCCTGGCACAGGTTACCAGAGAAGCTGTGGCTGCCCCTGGATCCCTGGAAGTGTTCAAGGCAGGTTGGATGGGGCTTGGAGCACCCTGGGATAGTGGGAGGTGTCCCTGCCCATGGCAGGGGGTTGGAATGAGATGGTCTTTAAGGTCCCTTCCAACACAAACCATTTTGTGTTTCTAAGGCTCTTAAAGTCCTGGTGCTATAAATTACCTGAGTAAGTCCACGTAATTTAATACATTTTTATATCTAACAAATTAGCAAATCTAGGCAAGCTGCAGCTCTCTTGTTTCACGTTGGCATTGATACACCCACTTAAATGTAAAAATGAAGTGACCTAACCTAATGTACTGTTAATGCAGAGTGGCATTTACCTGCAGGAGGTTATAATTTAGTGGTTTTCCTTGCTCAGTGGGAGGGTTGATGCTGTGAGCAAGATGTCTAAAAAAGAAATGCAACGACTCGGCCACGAACCACACAGCAGGATCTCAACTCAAAGCATCCTCTTCCATTTAGCAGGTGCACATGAAAATGCTTTTCATGTCCATTCAGGGAGAGACTGAAATTTAAAAGTCCTTCCTCAGGCTAACTTGTGGCTCTTGGTTTTGTTAGTGCCGTTGGCCATTCGTTCTCTCTCCTCATGGAGATGCTGTATTAATGCTGCTCCTAAAACAGCTTAAAAGTAATGGGAAGTGACATTTCAAAATACTTCTGGCTTTTTACAGTGGTTTGTGCTTTACAAGCTCCTGGCATTCAGCTATGAAATCTCTCCCATGGGCCAGGTTCTGCTGGGAGGAAGTGTGGCATGTCCTGCTCCAGCTGGGCTGGTGGGAACTGTGGCCAGAGAGCCTCTAGGTCTGCCTGCACACATTTCTTGTGTGGGTTATCACAGTCCCATCATTGTAGTGCTTCGTATCTTAAAATACCTTTTGTTTCATGTTGTACCACAGAGCAGTGTTGTTCTCTATAAAGCTCAATTTTGATGCCTTTTGGGAACGGGGCCATTCCTTTTTGGATTGGGAGCGGAGATGGAAGAGCACGAACAACATTCCAACCTCACAGATACAGTGTGTGCAAAGAGTGGGGACCAAATCTAAGGTGGCAGAAGAACCAACCCTTAAAAGTGCCTTCCGAGCAAGACCATGACAAGTTGGTTTGTCATTTGTTGGTTTCCTGGAGACAGCAGAGAAGCATCAGGGGTTTGTGCACTGCTGGTCATTTGGACCTTCTGATGTGTGTGTCTGGGGGCAGACAAGGTACCATTCATTGCTCCTTAGGCAAATTACACTCCTTGGTGGGGGGTTAGGATTCTCCCTCCTGTTTCTCCATCCCTGTGATACAGAAGTTGCTGCAAGTCCATAAAGCTCGAGCTACAGCCAGGTGTTGCAGTGACTGGCTGCCTTCAGCAGGAGTTGGGCTCTACATAACAATGGCTGTGCAAACCTTCTGTTTGATTTCTTTAGGCAGACAGAGAATACCAGATTTTTCTATGCACTATGGAGTTTTTCCTCGCTGAGCTTTCAGGCTTTGCGTGGTTTGTTTACTGTGCACTGGTTGGTTTTTCAGTCTTGCACAGGTCAGTTATTTACTCTGTGTCTCTGTTCCCTAGCTGCAATCCTTCCTTTCATCGTTCTCTGTCCTGTCTGTACGGAACAAACCCCATCCTCCCCTCCAGTGAGCTCTCACGATGTGCAGGATGACTGGTGCAATGAGGCACTGTTCTTCTTTGGGAAACTCACAGAAGAAGACAATCTGCTTGAAGATGTGCAAAAACCTGTGTCAGGATGGTTAATTATTTAGTCATTCAGTAACAGTCTAAAAAGCCTCATGGAAATGCAGATACAGAACAGTTTCAAGGAAGAGTTAGAGTTTCTAAATACTGACCCTGTGCAGAATGATCACAGTAAACATAAAACCTGGTTTATGTTGTGTAGGATTTTAATTTTAATTTACCTTTTTATTGATTTTTGTTACTCAGAATTGTTCTGAATTTTTTTTGTAATTAAAACTTAATATCTGGTACGAATTCTTGTCAAATATGCTTTGCAGAAACTGCACTGCTGGATTTTTTTCGAGGCTTTAGTAATGTAACTGATTATGGAAGTAGGTTAGCATTGTTAAGCTCCCTGGAATCCTGCCTGCTGGCACCAGCAGATGGGCTAAATTTTTATGTTCTCAAAGCTGGGAGCTGTTTTTAAGACCCAGAAGTCAATGGGAGATGTGACCGTGAGGAACCCAAGGTTGGTTTGCTCCCCACCCCTCTGTTTCAAGATGCAGCTTGTTGCTCATTGTTGAGTTGGAAACTGTGACTTGGGATAAGTCCATTCAGTGCAGTTCTCTCACAGAGGTGCCTGAGAGGCCATTGCTGATGTGTTTTTCTCTCCCCTCAGCTGGTGAATCGTCACCTGTACTCGGGGAGCGCGGACAGGACAGTGAAGTGCTGGTTTGTAGACACTGGGGAGCGGATCCAGACCTACAAGGCTCACAAACACAGCGTTAGCACTTTGAAATACCACGCTGGGATCTGTAAGTTGCTTTTCCTATGTTCTCCAGCCTCCTGTCTCCTTTTCAATGTTTGTCTTTGATTGAAGATTGTTAATGGAGAATCATTTTGAACGCTTGTGAAGCTGTTACTTTTTTTTTAACTCCAGCATGTTTACATTGAGTACCAAACTGCTGCACAATTCCATGTGGGAAGCTTAGCTCTTCCCTCCCTTTTCCACCTCCCTCTTCTCACAAATGAAGAGGCAGTTGTTTTGTTTTTGTTACCAAGGGAAGTGCCTTAAATCCTGAGCTGTCTGGGGGTTGTTGGTGTAGCTGTGGTTTAACCTCACTAGCCTGGTGTCTGTCACCTGCTGCTGCTGCTGCTGGACACACAGCCCTGTGCCTCCCTCTGCTACTTTGTAGGCTCTGTTTAACACCCTGTCCTAAACCAGAATCACACCTCAGATGCTCACTGCTCCTTTCTAACTGTTAGGTTTCCTGTTCAGGCTCTGACCATCTCCTAGACTAATTTTCCACAAGTTCTTTTCCCATTATCTGTCCCCATTCATGGATTTGTTCCCCAAAGCAACTTTCTCCAGTAGCCAAGCAGTGCTGGCCTTAGTAATGTTCAGGACTCAGCTCTCACACTTCCAGTCCTCCTGTTTACAGTGGTGTCTGTACATCAGTGCCTACTGCTGACATAACAGTATGTTCTGACCATCAAACTTCCCTCTTTAAATCCCTCTCTGTGCTGCCTTTCCTCCTGCATGTCTGGGTTTGGGTTGCAAGACAGCACCTCTGTTTTTATCAATGAACGTCTCTCTGTCTCATCCTGGTCTTACCCTGCCTCTGGTGTTAGACCTGATGTGCCTTCATTGCTTCCCAAAAAAGAACTTCTCTCCTTCTCTCCTCTCCTACCCTGAAGGAGAAGGCCATGTCCATCTTAAATTAATCCAGGCATTCACAGTGCTTTCCTGATTGTGATTTCTGCACTTCAGCTATGAAGTGAACACACCACACTGAACGAATGGTTGCTATCTGGGCCTTGATCTCTCTGTTGGCAGCTCCTCAGTGTGATGGTGATAAATGGCTGACAGATGCAAGATGGTGCACGTTAGCAGAGAGCTGTACCTGCACAGTTCGGTGGCAGTTGTCTGGCACCATGCTTGCCTGACTACATTTATAACCCAGTAACTGAATCGATTCCTTAATTATGTTTGGAAACTTAGAATGTAACCAAGCCCAGAGGTAGAATTTTATTCAGGAAACCTTTTCTGGTCTTCCTTTCAGCATGAGTCCCATATCACTGCTTTTCTCCAGTAAAATATTTATTTGTAATTTATAGTTATTTCAACTCTCCTCACCTATATGGCAGAATTACTCCATTCTTCCCTACCTACAGGTTGTAATTTCTGCTGATTTCAGCTTCTGCAGTTGGCTGGAAACCTGAAATGGAAAGGGAAAGGGTCTGAACCTACACTGCACCTTGAAGTTATTATCACTCCAAGATGCAGGCAGGTAGAGCAAGGGAAATGAATCAGAAATTGTGATCCAGGATGATCATTGGTAGACAAAATACTGATGATTTTGTGTGTTTGTGTGTTTTCCCCCTTTTAATTATAAAGACACAAACCAAAGCATCGAATTTGGCAAGATTAGGCAAAGGTGAGCGAACTGTGCTAAACTGATGTTTGCCTGACCCTGTGAGGAATATTCATGTCTGGGTGGGAGATGGAGATGTCTCCTTCATCAATGAGACCCCCAGAGCTGCATTTCCTCAGTGTTGCTCCTACTCTTCATGCAAGCAGTAGAGACTTGACCAGACTGTAAAGAAACGAAAGCTTTAGCTCAAACAAAGTTTTCATTATCTGATGCTGCCCCCATCAGCTCTTCAGCTTTCTCTCTCTTCCCCCTCATTCTACCACCCTGTCCCTGCCACACACATACATTACTTTTCCACAACACTCTTTTTTTGCAATTAAAATGCAGGCAATATTGCTGCATTTAGTGAGACCTGTGAAATCATCTTGGTAGTGTGATAGAAGAGTTCACAGAATTAATTAAAATCTCGTTTTATATCAAATGCAAAAATACTAAAAGTGTCAAAGAGGGAGTATCGAATTGTTCTGCTTGAAGGGTAGAAAAAATGTTAGGT
Source organism: Erpornis zantholeuca (assembly GCA_013400515.1). NCBI lineage: Eukaryota > Metazoa > Chordata > Aves > Passeriformes > Timaliidae > Erpornis > Erpornis zantholeuca. Next base: position 62,935 of record VZTN01014279.1, on the reverse strand, counting down.
AGAGAAATATTAGGGACTTGTTTGTATGCACTATATGCATTTTAATTAATGAAAGAGGAAATTTCCCCTTAAAATAAATTTATATAGTATGATTGCTTGCATTATTGTGGTGCATTCATCACTTATGTCCACAGTATCTAATAATTTTTTTAGAATTAGAATTATAAAGAGATGTTTACTGGATACCAGTGTTGGAACTAGTGTAGCTTAAAATTCTATCTCTTCACTTGGGACCAATCAGAACTGTCTTTCAAAAATGTGGAAAAAATGCTTTCATATAAATTATGTTTGTTATGGTTTATGTCACACTTGCACCAGTGCATGAAAAAACATCTCAGCCAAGAAGTGGCAATTTTCTATTAGAAGATCTTAATTCTGCTGCTTTCTCTCTGATCAGTGCCCAAAGGCTCATTGCCCCAAAGAATTTGTGGTCTAAATAAGAAAACAGAGTAGAAGAAAGAGAAAAAATACATATCTGTTTTCAAAATAACTTTATAGTGTACAGGGAATCCAACAGATGTGAAAACCGAGCATTAAATCCTCAGAATGTGTTTCCACATTGGCTTTCCTTGGTCTGCTTGTGTAATTAATAGCATGGGGAATATTATAGCTGGTTCTCAATCTAATTTATTTAATGATATGTTGATTATTTCTCTCTTAAAGTCTGTGCACAGTAGTTTAAAATTTAATGTGGTTTATATTTTTTTCATGTTGCAAAAGCTCCAGGAGAATGTTTCAAAACTGTTCTCCCAAGGATCTATGAAAATTAGGTAAAAAATGAAAATGAATTTTGTTTTGTTGTTGTTTATTTCGCAGGTGGTGTATATATAAGTATATATTTAAATGCTAAATCTGGGTTAGATCAACATCTCTTCTTTGAAACTTAGAGGTGCAGAGAGACTTTCTAAATTCAGAGTGGCAGTTCAAAAGGCATAAGGGATGTCTGTCAAAAGCAAAGTCCTGATAGCTGAAGTAAACTGGCAGCTGCATAGTGAAAACAGCTCTTAATTGGTTCCTACTCTCTGCATGTCTGTAACAGAATTAAGTCATTTCCATTCACTAGGAAAAAAATCAGTACCTGTTCCCTGCTTTCCTTTGTTGTTGCTCATTTGCAGATGCTTTTTCAGGACTCTGCTGGAAATGGAATTGTAGTGGCCCATGTAAAGTGACATTGATTTTCCACATCCAGATGTTTCTTGGAGGTGCACCCAGGAGGGGCCCAGCTCCCTGCTGTTTCATTTGAATATAAAAAGCTCGTGGCAGTACATAGTCTGTTCTCTCATCTGTTATTGTAGTCCTGAATTTACTACCATGATTAATTTTTTTCCCCCCTCTTTAGAGATTCAGTCCCTGACTTCTCCCAAAAGATAAGGAATCTGTTGCCTTCAGGCACTCCAGTTTTGTAAAAATCTTTCCATGCTAGTGGCTTTTACAAAAACATTACATGCAGGGACCAGTGAATATATTGCTTTTTGCAGCTCTGGAATATTTCTCTCTACATAAACCTAAGGAGTTTGGGTTAACTAAAGGAAAGCAAGTGTTTGTAAAAAGAGTTTGTAGCCTTTAAAGCACACAAATGGGCTCCTTTTTGGGCATATTGCTAAATATGAAATCTAAATATTAATGCTGCCTTACAGTTTCTGGATGTAGCAATTGTGGGGATCTGATCTGGAGATCATGAAGTGCTGAGAAATTTTTCTTTGAACATGTAAGGTACTCTAAAGAAACCTGATCAATAGCCAAAATTCCTGGTCATGCTCAATTTTGTTACCCCAGCCCTGCCCCTCTTTGCAGCAGCAGAAGTGATGGAGGCACTGGAGCACTTAGTGGAAAGCTGTAAACAACTCTGGCAAAACAAATGAAAGGTTGAGTGGAAATCCTTAAACCCAGACTTGAGATAAATTGCCTGCTTAGAATTATTGAGGCATGATTAGGCAGGGAAATACCTGTGGAAGAGAAGAGCAGAAATAGATACTTGAAGCATGTTTGTAGAGAAATGCTGGTGTGTGTAGGAACTTCAGCCTGAAGACAGCTCAGTATTTTGAAAAATACAACTGAAAATAAGCATGCTGGGGTCAGCAAAAGGAAAACAATCTGGTTTGACTGAGGAGAGAACCAAAATGATACGTCAAGCTCCCTTGGGAGCTGGTTTTAGGTACATTTTTGAGCTTGCATGAACTGACCTCACATCTGCTCACATCTGGCTGTGCTGTGTGGTTGTGTGTCAGTGTTCACAGGAAGTGGTGATGCCTGTGCAAGAGCTTTCAATTCCAGGAGTGGAGTCCTGCAGAAGATCTTCCGAGGACACAAGTTCATCATCAACTGTATCCAGGTCAGGAAGGAGTTTCATGGTGGGCTTTCTTCCTTTTGATTGCTCCCTCATTTGTTTTGTGGGAGCTGGTGTGGCTGTCTGTTCTGTGTGCCTTGGATTGGATGTTGTTCTAGGGTAAGACTTGAATATTCTGTATGCAACTTTAGAAAAGCTTGTTAATAATAATAAGTGGAACCATGGAATAGGTCCCCAGGGACAGCCCCATGTCTGGGATCAGGGATTTTTCAGGTCAGGTTGGATAAGCAGCCACGAGAACTGAGACAGATGAACAGATGCTTTGGGCTGCATGGAATGGACTCTAGCCTCATGAGACCCTTTCCATTACAGGACATTAATGATAAGTGTCTGCAGTGCTCTAAGGGGAAAAGAAGTTCCTGCCTCATGCAGGCAGAGTAATTATAGCATCATCCCCCAAACTGCCCTGGGGCATGGCATCCCTAAACAGTCTGGAGCAGCTCAGTAGTGATATCTGACCCACACCCTGCCAGGGAAATGGAGGAGTCTCTGCCCCTGGTTTAAAATAGGAAGTTAGTGTTGTTTGCATATTGTCTAGGCTCAAGTGGGCCTGGTATTTAATTGTTAAAACAGGAGGAATTAATAATCTTTAGTGGCCATGCAAAGACCATGGAATCACAGAGGGGTTTACATTGGAAGGGGCCTCGTTTCAATCCTCCTGCCATGGGCAGGGACACCTTCCACAAGACCAGGTTGCTCAGTGCCCCTTCCAGCCTGGCCTTGAACACTTCCAGAGAAGAAGCAGCCACTCTAAGAATCTGCACCTCCCTGCGTTGGGATCTCAGAATAAACTGTGTGCAGGATGAAGATCTTCATTTACAATGTGAGACAGTGTTGGTAATTCTAGCAGGCTGACAAAGAAAAAGAGGAGATAAAATTTCTTTTGGAGTTGAACCCAAGAGCATAAAGTTGCAAATACAGTTTTCTCTTGTATATTCTTCTGAATTAGCAAGTGGCTGGATGATCTTAAACTTCAAACTCCGGGTACCGGGCAGTTGTTGTGTAGCAGGTGGGCACCTAGATGTGTTTGGGGAGTACCTGATAGAATCACCCTGGGCAGCCCCAAGAATTGACACGACTAAAGCTTGGCTTTGTATTGTTCTTTGTAACTTAATTTCCAACTGTACAGGGGGAAAAAAACCCGGGAAGAGAGAGGACTGAGAGGTGGCAATTTTAAGATGATCTTAAGTATATTAACGAGGGCTGGATGAGGGGTGTGGTGCTTCATGTAAGCCAGGGAGATGCTCACTGTCACAGCAGGGCACAGGGCATCCATGTGGGGGAGAGACTGATGCAGGAACAGGAAGATCATTGAGATTGATGTCTGGCTTCCAGGGCAGGACGAGGACAGATGGGAACATTACCAACAGCAAATGGTTCATAAAGGAAATGAAACTGCAGCAATGAATCCAGGTTAAATTACTGCAGGTTTTGAAGAACAATGGAGTTTGAAGGAGGAATTGTACCTGTAACTTACTGCAAAAGAGGAAGGGAAGTGAGAAAGTGAACCCCCCACTACCCGCTGACGATGATTTTGGGGCCTCCTTAAGCTCCACATCTAAAGCAGCAGACTGAAAACAGTGTAGAAATTCCCAGCCACAGTCTGCTCTGATGCTGGGTTTAGTTCTCTATTGGTTTTCTAGAGGGTCTGGGTTACTTATAACTCTTGCTGTTCACGGCTCTGTGAAGTGGCTGAGAAATGAGTTCTGACTTGGTAGTGTCTCATCCCACTTCAGCAGCTTTTGTGATAATTTATACTGACTCTTGCAACGAGCTCAGGCCGTAAGTGTTGGGATCAAGCTGTGTTTTCTCTGGTTTTTGACAGTTTGATTGTGCCAGTTCCCAGCCGTATGGCTCGGTATTAAGTGTGACCCTGTTATTGCAGATCCACAACGAGCTGCTCTACACAGCTTCCCACGATGGCACACTACGGATTTGGGACATCCGGGGAATATGCAAGAGAAATAAGCGGCGCTTGAAGAAGGAGAGGTCTGTGCAGGGCAGGAGCTCCCAGAAGGGGAGTCTGTCTCGTCTCTTCAACAACAAAGTTGGCTGTATGGTACAGCAGGAGAATGGGGAACACGAGGCTGTTGAACTGATGTGACTGGCCCAGAGCAGGCTTTATGGCAGTGACCAAAGCTGAACCTTTTGTTTTCTGCACCACTGTGTCCATGTAAAGGAACTTGGAAAGAGATGTGGGAAGTGGCTTTGCCTGAACCTCTGTGTGAGGAGCCAGGGTTCTCTGTGGCTGCCCAATGGACTCGGGTCAGATCCTGTGGCTGCAGATGACTCAGCTGAGCAGCTCTGGGCTCAGGAGTGGGGGCAGCATGGCTCAGGTGAGGTACCACTGTGTGTGTGCCATTTGGAACTTTCCTGATGGCTGCTGGTGTCAATTCCCTCAGGCACAGAGATGTTACACCTCTGGCTGCCCAGGGCCTAATGAGATGTTTTGCCATTGCTGTTGCCTGCTCTCATGATCCCTGTTCAGCCCAGTGTGGCAATGAAAGGTGTCCTGCAGTGAAAGGTGGCCTTGAATTCCATCTTCACGGCTGACCTTGGGGTCAGTCGTTGGCTGACGAGGCCAATGCAGGAGAGTTTGGCTCTGCAGCAGGAGTTTAAAGCAGACTGGACACCTCTCTGGGAAGCTGGGAGTAGTAGAACAGAAATTAATTTAATTGTTTTTTTTGAACAAAACATAAGCCACAGAACAAGCTAAACCTTAGCCTTATTTTCTGACCTTGTGTTGTCTTTCCTCCTCCCAAAGCTGTCTGGCTAGGTTGCCAGTAGCACTGGATAAACACTCAAACTCAAGAGTTTTCCCAGTCTTTTTCCAGGTTCATCCTTCTCTGATAACCACTGAGCCATGAATTAACAAGGGTTCTTATATTTTTCTATTTGCAGATATAGCTCTTTGTAGAACCAGTACAAAAATATCTAACCACATGTTTTTATTTTTATGGCTTTATTTATTCTGTACTACAGCAAGATAAAATGCTGTAATCCTTTTTTAGAATGGATTAATAAACATGTGGCATCTACAGACAACTGATGGTCTAGTTTTTATTTTTGTCTCATATATAGGGGGGGGGTGTGGCCTGGCTGCAGAAGCACAGCAGTTAAGAATGGATGGAATTTGGGAAAAAAAATCGCATATACTTTTGGAAACATTTCCTGCCTTCCCCTCTCTGCTGGGGTTAGAGTTGGGTATGTGTGGAGCTGTCCTGCCCCCCACCAGGCACCAGACTGCCCAGCTCAGGTCCTCGATCAGGGGAAGGAGTGACCAGACACAAAAGCACAGAGTTAAGGGAAACAGGGATGACACAGAGCCACAGGCCCTGACTCAGCGCTGCCCTGGTGGCACTGAAGACCCCTGTTCTGACACCTTAACACCTTAACACTGTGTCAGTGGGTCAGGCCTATCACAGCCCCCCTATGCTCTCCTCTCCTGCTGAGCAGCCACATAGTCCTTATGTGGCAGGTTTCCACATTGGGAAGGAAACAGCATTTAAATGATGTGAAATGCCTACCAAGAGACTAATTTCCGAGGTCACCTGCATCATGCACTATAATTGCACTGTAAACCTCTCAGGCTGGTCATTGGAGCCCAGTGGCATGTGTCTGTGAGCTGGTGCTGGCTTGCCATGCAGCTAACTTTGTATTTTGCTTCTGAGGACAACACTACACAGGAGGCCTTTAGGAGATGGACGGAATTCCCCAAACCACCTGGGCTGTATTTTGTGTTTAGAAAGTCACATGCACTACCTGAGGCACATGAGCCTTCTGGGCGTACAGCAGCTGCACATGCAATCAGCAGAGATCTCAAAGAGCGGAATTAATGAGTCATTACCACTTCTGCTGTTGCTAAACATATCACAGTGCCTCCAAATACATGGTCAAAATTAACTTACAGCTTTCAGCCAATGCCTCCTGCCCTGCTGATCACTTACAACTGCGCTGGCAGAATTACATCATTGATGAATGGTTGCTCTGACAAGCACTGCATGCTATGATGCTAATTTTATATTCCCCAAGGACAAACCTTCCCTTCTGAAGTTGTTGCTGCCAGTCTGCTGTGCAAGCCACTTCAAAGAGGAGAACTGCTGCCTTCAGTGCATGCCCAGGGACTGGCAGGCAATGCCAGGATGCCAGGGGACTTGGGAGAGAAGGAGTAAATCTGTGTTTCTACCTACTTCTTGTTAAAACTACATCCATGATTTGTATGTTTTCAATTTTAAATTATTTTCTCTATTCTGTTTTTGCCCTGCATTGTGTCCTGGGGCTCCTCAACGCTGGCCTGTAAAGAAACACAATATAATGGGCGCTGGGACTGGTTTTCCCTCAAAAGCTCATACTGCTGGCTTTGGAAACCCTTCAGCCTTCAGAGTAGAAATACAAAAGCTACTCGATGTTTATAGCACTTGCCTTGATACAGAACTGAAATACAAATAATTCCTTAACAGTGTAATCACTGCCTGCTTTTTGCTGAGCTTGACTGAGGGAATCAGTACAAAACCACTGCACTGCTGCCGCCCCTTCAGTCCCCGTGCTGCAGCTGAGCAGTCATTCCCAGGCCAAGGCCCTGCTCCCTGCAGCGCCTCAGCAGTTCAAGCCCTCATTTCCCGGCCGGTAAGTGCCGGGTAAGGAGACGCTGTCAGCACACGGAGGGTTGATGTTCTGGCTGCAAGTGGAGCGCGCGGCCGCTTCCCTGCTCCCACCGGCTCCACACGGGGCCTGGGCTCCCTCTACCGAGAGCGAAGTGTCACAGAAAGCGAATAAGCCACGTCCAAGCAAAGCTAGCTGGCAGAGGAATGTCTGCTCCCGACGCGGAGAAACGGGATCTTATAAAAACCACAACAACCCCCAATCGCTTCTTCAGAACGCTGGAGCGGGACACAACTACTGAGACAGCGCCTGAACTAAGCTCTGTTCAACAGCTGATTGCAGAAAATCCTGTAATCCCCCAGGAAATCCATTAAGCCACACACCTGCAGAGGTTAAACGGAGCTGCTTGGGGAAAGTGGTTGTTTAGTTATAAAAGGAAATTCCAGTACATCACTCCCCCAGCCCCAGGACAGGGCCCTGCCAGGTAGTTCCCAGTTTTTTAACAAAGCACAGAGGTCTCTCACCGAAGGCAGAAGCAGCACAGTTACCTTTATTGCCTGTGTAACACCTGCAGCAAGGGACAAGCAGAACACTGTATAAACCCACGCACAACAGATACATTAATGTCTCTTAGAAATATTTCAGAAGAAAAGTTGGAAAGGTGATATACCTCTACAGCCTCATGAGCTAAGGTTTCTCATTTACAAACTCATGTTTTTCTTTTAAAGCTGGTATTTTAAAATGGTATAGAAATGCTTCTTTACTAAGTGAGTCGACTTATTTCACAATAAAAATATAGTTTAGTTCTATTAAATTTTCTTCTGAAAATAAATGTTTCTATTTTTCTATGACAATAAATTACAATGTATCACAAATGTAGGCTTTAAGCAGAGTTACAAATAAGCAGGAATTAAGTATTCCAACTATAGTTTAACTGAATTCAAGGCCCTTAGTAAGAGATAAGCTGAAGGTGCATTTATAATCCAAACTCAATTTGACAAGGTAAATACATATAACTGAAGTAGATTTAATGGGATTTAGTGCTGTGGTACTTGTATATAGGATAAGTATTCATGAATTATCTGTTCTTCTTCCTCAAGTGTTAAATCCAGATAATCCTCTTCATGTTCAGGAATATCCTCTAGGATTTCATTGACTGCATCAGTCTCCATGTCTTCATCTGTTGGTGAACTAGAGGAACCTGCCAATAAAAAGCAGCAGCAGTGAATTCACCTCTGAAGGAAGCTGGTGCTCTCCCTGTTTCACCAGTGTGGCTGCTCTGCCAGCCCCTTCCTGCTCAACCACCCCTTACAATTACTCTTGTGATAGGGCAGGATGGCCATTTTCCTTATTATTTATTTATTGTTAATTGTAATATATATTCCTTATTATTTATTATTTATTGTTTGCCATATAAACATGGTGTAGGAAAGCCTTTAATTATACAACAGGGATCACTATAACTCTGACAAATAATTAGAGAAAAAAATATGTGCAAGTTTCTTCATTAAATGGAAAGTATTGATTATGATTCTATCCTGCAAGGGACATGAGGAAGGAGTAGGGAGGCAGGTCAGCCACCTGCATTGCACAGATCTGGAATCAACTCCTTAGTCCTGCCCCACCCAGAGTGTCACCTTTTCTTCTGGGCTGCACCTGCCTGCAGCTGGTGCCTGTCCCCTCTGGTCCCTGAGTGGCTGTCACAGCAGGGGTTGCAGCTCACCTGGGACAACAGCTGCCTTCCCGTAACTGTGTTCCCAAAAAAAGCAGCCTGGGGCATTACTGGAGCCCCTGTGTGACTGTTTCAGCAGAAACTGCATGAGTATTTCCTACAAAAGCCAGAAGAACAGCCTTGCCTTCCCTTCCCCCCCACTGGATGCAACATTCTCACCTGCAGACTCTGTGAGTGGGTCCTTGGAAGAAGTGGATTCCTCTGATGGACTGGATGCTTCTGAGGACAGCAACAGTGCAGGGGGAAGAACTCCCCCATAATGAGCAAGGGTTTGGGAAGCCACGTGGATGTTCCCTTTAAAGACCTTTAAAGCTTGCTCTGCTGACTCACGGCTGAAACCCATGTACACTAGCTGCAGGAGGGGGAAAAAGGAATAAAAATGAAAATCTGGGGAAATCCAAGCTCATCTGACACCAGGGTCTGACAGGAATCTGCTTCTGCATCTGACAGTCATTCTCTCTCACAGAGAAAACGCTGCATGCCAGGAATTCCAGGACACTGACTCTGGTTTACTGGAACAGTTAACAACAGGGCAATGACCTATTAAAGGCATGGGGATGTTGAGCAGGATCAAGAGCCTCTTGTCTAGTACCAGACCAGTTCTGCTTTCAAAAGGAAACTTCAAAGCACTCCGGTATATCAGGGGGGTACATGTGCTGTTTACTTTTCCTAGGCAATACAGTTTTCTTGCCTGACATCAATTACACAGCCACACTAACTACTGACAAGCTTGTCTGTCATGAGAAATACACATTCCAACTCTTTCCCTTGTGCACTGCAGAGTTCATAGACTTGAATACATTTCTCATTTGCTGTCTTTTTTGAGGATAGAATATTATTCCGGACATACTTCCCCTCCACATCCACGCACGGCAGATTGGTGCAATGGACAGGAAGTACACACAAATTACATGTTAGCCCGAGTGACTCCACCATGAAGAGTGGATGCCAGACCCTGGAGTGTGACAGCCTGAGTGACATAGGTCAAAGAATATTTTTGCAGCTTTGCTTAAAGAAAATCTGCTGTCTTTGGAAGCACAATTCAGAAACAAGACAATCAACTCACAAGAAAGCAAGTGGTCTAACTTACTTGCTCAATACTTTCTTGGGAAACCTGAAACTGGTCCATGGCCACAGAATCATCATCATCATCTTCCAACAGTAACTCAGGATTGTCAAGAATAAACTGAAATAAAACAGAGAGAGATTAGAATAGAGCAACAGAGCTGCAACAGTCCTCGACTTGGCTGTGTATGCAGCCCAATGGTTGATATAAGCAAACCTCAGCCAATGTAACTGATATCTGATTTATTGGGTCAGGAAGTGCAAGTGCAGTCATTGCAGTTCTGAAAAGGTAGCTATGAACTAAAAAACATAGACTACAGAAAATAAGAATCTGCTAAACAATAAAAAAAATCCCAACCAAATTTCTTTTGTACAGCACTACTACTACTGAAAAATCATTTACCTTAAAGGCTTTGTCCAGGTTTCCTTGTGTATTTCGAAGAGCTACCTGAGCAGCTCTCTCTGAGTAGCCCATACTTTTCAAGGTATTGATGTCCTCCAGTCGCCGACGCCTTTTAGCTCTCTCCTCCCTCCTGATCTGCGCCTTTTCCTGCAAGAACAGACACTGCAAAGCTCACTCTGCATGGGAATGCTTTAACACACACCCTGTGCATGTAGGGTTTCTTGGATTTTCTTGCTTCAAGTTTGAATCTCTTAAGGAAAAGGCTTTTCTTTTTTTTGTAAATACAGACTGTGCTGCCAGACACTCGTTCCTAAATAAAGCTGCATTTCCATGAGCCAGCCCTGCCGCCACACTTCCGCTCCGCAGATCGGATCTGGTGCCATCGCAGCTATTCCAGGCCCTGTGTGGTAAGTGACAAACCCGTTTGGCAGATGGGCCCATAGACAAGACTTGCCAAGCACAGACAGTTAGAACCAGGCAAGGAGCCAAGGAGTTCTGTTCAGCCTTCCCTCAGCCAGTTGGCTTTTCTGTCCACACTTGACTGTCTGAAGTCTAGAAGTGGCTCCTCAGCTTACCAAACATCACTTCAGATCTGGACAGCACTGTCTTCACTCACTCCAGTATAAAAAAAAATCCTTTTTCCCCCTGGATCTTCTAAGTACAAAGCCACAACAGAGGCCAGCCAAGCCTGGAAGTGACAGCTTGGTCCTGGTGGTTTATTCCCATACGGAGCACTGCTGAGTAGCAAACGCTGGTGCAAAGAGGTCCCATGTGCCTCTGTGGTACAACCACAGGTCTTTGGCACTCTCATCCCATCTGTTTTGAGACAGAGCTTCCCTTGTTAATGCATTAAGTTTTGGTTTCAAACTTGTGCCAACATGTCAAACTGTCAGCTACACCCACAGTGTCAAAAAGGGATAATCCAAGTCCTTAATTTAGCACCACGCTGCTCTGGTCACACAACACACGTCTCGTGACACCCCAGCTCAGATGATCTGTGATTTAATGCTTTCACTGTCCCTACCTCTCTCCTGTTGGTGATCAGATTGGCAGCATGCTCCACATTCCCATGGCATGCTCGCAGGGCAAGGCGAGCTTCCTGTTCTGAGAATCCCAGGAGTGACAGGCGATCCACTTTATCAGGATCTATGGACAGCTCTCCGTATAAAGAAGATGCCTGGATATAGAAAGAGCAAAATGACACCACTTACACTGTTAACACAGAAACAAAAAATGCCTCCCCTTTTCTCTGAGTAAGCAAAGAACAGCACCAAGATGGAACCCAAACTGAGGGGCTGGAGTGAAGGACTCCAGAGTTTTAGCTAAAGCTGTCTTACCTTCTGAATGTACTCTGCAGCCTCCTTTTCTCTGCCACTGTGGTAGTGCCCGATCCCTTGAAGGAGGTAAAGCCGTAGAAATAAAACCTTCTCACGACCATAGCTTCCCTAAGGAATTGTTTACAGAAGGAGGGGGGACCATGTAGATAAAAGCATGTGGTAGAACACCAGTTCATCATCAACAGAACACTCTACATATTTAAAGAAGTCACAGTCAGGGCTTTGTGACAGTCAGTGTGCAGATAAAGCATCTCACCTAAACCCCTGATGATGTCTGTGCACATAAACACACGTTTGCCATGGCAGGCCCAGTGTTCTCTCTGTGCTGACAATTACAGAACTAGATACCAGGCTAATGGTATACAGAGAAACTGTAAACTTCTAAAAGCCAGTCTCGCAATACTTGAACAGTAACTGAATACAAGTAGAAAAAAATCCCACCCAAATTAAATCAAACCCAGCATACTTTGATGTCAATAAGCCTTTCGTGGTTCTCCCCATAGCACCTCTGGAAGCATTTCTGTGCTGTGGACAATTTTTTCTCTGCATCATCCAGGCAGTCCAGCTGCTCCAGACGGAAGTAGCACCACACTATATCCAGCTGCAGCACCGCATAATTATCAACCGTGTTCAGCAGCTCCGTGCTACACTCACTGGAAAATAAAACAGTTTTTTTTTCTGGGAGAGGGTTGTTTAATTCTTCCTCACACACACACAATTTTTAACACTCCTAAGATAACATGTTAGAAGTGTGCACACTGATGTTGGAGAAAGCACACTCTTCATATCTGAGGCAACAAACTGATGCCAGTGGAACGGAAATCAAGTCCTGATTGCCCAGCCCGTTCACTGACATGCAGGACAGATGCCAAGACTACATCTTAATGCATTGCAGTAACAAAATGAGCCGTGGCTACTGTTTAAGATATCTAAAAACATAATGGAATTAAACCCTGTGCAATCTTTGGGAGGACTGAGAAACTGCCTCAGTGCACAGGAACATGCCGAGTACTGAGACGTGCCAGTCTCCTTGCACACCCACACAGATGAGAAACAGACAGGTACAGTATTACTTTTGCAATCTGAGAAGAGCAACTTAGGGCTCTGACAGCTGATAGGAAACTAATTTACTTGCAGAAGCCCTGGTATGGTTACTGACCTCAGCTATCTGCTCCACCTTTTACAAGAAATTATTACTTCACAGGAGCAACTGCAAATGAATATCCATGACTGTCTCTCAAGCTAATGCAATTTATAACCTGGTACATGAATATTGACAGTTTCTGTTTATGTTGTTATGAAAGATTAACTTGCCCAGTGGCAGTATCTGTTTCAGCTGTTTTACATGAAGCCACCTGTCACTGCAAGTCAGAGCTTTATCTGCTGTTTCCCATCTGCAAGAGGGGGTGTGAAGCAACCCCAAGCAAAACTGGCCCTGATTTATATGCATAGGTAGAGGTTGTGCCGTTCCCTTATGGGCTGACAGTAAAGAGAGACACAAGAACTCAAAATACTCTTACCAGAAGTGTTTATCAGCATCCAACAAATATGGCAGTGCTATTTCATATTCTTTCTTCTTCATTAATGCTCTGCCCTTCTCATGGTAACCCATAGCCAGCACAAGCGCCTAGAAAAACAGATTGAGACTTTAGACTGCACCTCCCCAACTCAAAAAGCTAAAAGGAAATATCCAGGTAATCCATCAGAGTCCTTGTTCTTCCTAGAAAAATACCACTGTATCAGTTTTGTAAGACCAAAGCTATTTCACACTGCTTCACACTTTTTTCCCATCTGAAAATGTCAGATATTGTCTAGTTAAAAGCAATGGATATTACTGGCACATTAAATGCTGCACCAAGCTTACTTCAAGAATGCAGCTCCAGAGAGATTTTTAATGGTGAGTGATACAAAGCTCAGCATTTTTCTGGGTGCCACACTTCCTAACAGCACCAAACTTGTTTCGCTTTGCTATCAGAATTGTCTTGCAAAACCTAAAAATTCACCCCCTGAAAAACATCATAACTGGAAATTAAATTTTGAATGTGTCAGGAAAACACTCCTGCAGTGTAACAAATGGAAATGTAATAATAATTCTGGATAGAAACAACCTGCAATATTTCCTCTTATCATTGATCAATACTGATGAAATCTCATTCACTTGAACACTGAATGCTTCAACTCTTGGGTGAATTATTATATTCAGCACTTCATCAGAACAGCAGGCACTGTGAGAGAGGACAGTGTCATCCCCATCACCCAGAGACTCCAAGTGATTCAGAAATCACAGCAGGCCTCAGGAGAGGCTGAAGCAGCAGTTGGCACACACTGGCTCATTTCCTCACAATTTTGTTCCTGGGTGTAATTCCAAGTATTTGTAAAAAATGTATTTATCTTCAGAAAATCTGGTAATCTTGAAAGGCAGCACTCATTGCTATTCTTCTGCTTCAGTGGCCAACATCAGGAGTGTCACTCCTTCTGTAACTCAATACTTGCACCCAACCAAAGTAGCTTTCTGTTGAGAATGTGGAACCTTCTTGAATGATGAACAAATTTAAGTTTGAAAAGTGACACAGTGAAAAAGATCTAAAAACTATATTAACAGAGTCCAGTTCAGAGAGACTCATCAAGCTTCCAAATGGAAATAAGGCCTAAGAAATAAGTCACTTTCATGCCTTTCAAGGACACCTAAAATTTATAATAGGCAGTAGGAAACAACAAAATCAAAGCCCACCTTAAACCACAAAAGTAAGATATAAACCACACAGCAGTCAGTGCAAGATTAGACCTGCAATGGGATCAGTAATCAGACGTTGTCTCCAGGTGACTGAAATACTCCCTACTATGGAGTTCTACTTAAATTTTATTTCAAAATTATTTGTATTAAAGAAACATCTAGTGGACCCAGGATTACATCCCCAGAAAGTCTGACTGTATTTCAATCCTATATTTTAAGTGTTTCACAGATCAAGATTTAAAGAGCCATCTTAACAGCACTATATGATGCTTTCACCTACTTTTTTAGCTTGAGGAGGAATCGGAATTGACCTTCCAGTTTGATTAGCTATATCTAGGTATGGAACAGAGTCTGGATCCAGGTACTCCTCTGAAAGATAGAAAAAAGTTTAAAATTTAAATACCACCTTCAACAGAGCAACTCTGCTGCCATAAGAATATGTTAGTAGGTATGTTAAACAAAACAGCACACAACAGCAAAGAAATCAGAATTACATAGAAAGGCTGCATGTGTTTTTCTGGACCAACAGTGGATCTGGCCAGGTAAACAGAAGGAACTTCTAGAAAGGTCACTATGTTAAAGGCCTTGTGCACGCATAAATTTAGACACAGTATTAAAAGTTAAAAGAATTATAAAGAGGTTGTTTTGCAGAAGACAAAACACTTATATTTTACACAACATAGCATTTGAAATGATGTATCAACTAAAGCATAGAATATTTAGAAAATTCAACTGAGCACAGTTGATAATGCTGAAAAAAAAATACAGCTCAGTATTTTCCTTCCCCACATCTTTAGTCTTATAACCAAACTACCAATTTTGTTTTCACTTCCATTTGATTTACAATGAAAAGATGATTTTCATGTAAACAAAAGACAGTTAAGGAAGAGTTTGTTGTGATTAAAAGCTTCTGCCCTGTGGTTTCTCTCAGGTGAAACAAAAGGGTTGTTAAACCCTTACTGCACTTCTCACACAGCCTTTACCCTGGGAGCCCACTACAGACTCTGAACTGTACTCTGGCATTGGCTGTAACTGTCAGAGGCAAAAACCATACAGAGACTCCATTCAGGATTCAAAATTTGGGGTCTAAACGACTCCTTAATTCCAAAAATGCAAACACTTCTGTCATGTGTTCAAAATCTGATATTATAGTAAGAAACTGGCTGTCACCAGCTTTGAAACTTTGTTCAGGTGTTTCTGCATTTGGCAGGAATTCATTACCTGCTCAGCTCCACAGTTCCTTACTTGTGGATTTGTTAAACAATGGAATAGAGAAGTGATTTAAACTCACCATCAAGCACTGCAGTTCACAAACACAACCTCATTTTGAAAAATTATTACTGTTAAATGAACTATATCCCTTTAACTTCATCCATAGTTGCCAGGAATCAACATCCAAGGGTATGAGAACACAACAGTCACGTTGCAGATGACAGTGACAAATTAGCTGCTCTGCACAATGAAACCATGGCTACACGCAGCCATAGCTGAACTAGTTTAATCACTTATAACACATTATGCCACTGAACTTATGCCTACAATAAATCTAAAGCTTCTCACAAGTCATCAGACCCTTAACTGCTAAGTGCCAATTAAATAATTTATTCATATTATATCCTCCTCAAAGTGCCGAAGTTTTTTGTGCAAAAAGGGTAGAAAAAAAAGTTTGAGCCCACTTAAAGTTTTCAAGTAGGTAGAAACCTAGAGAAGTATGAACTGAAATTCAGCCACAGTATAAGCACTCTTCCACATTGAAAGGCCTCTGAAAACATAATTTTTGATCCACGAAAATTAATGAACACCCACCTCCCCCTCAACCCAACAAGTCCACTTACCTCTCTCTGCTAGAATTTCCAAGCCCTTCTTAGTTCTTTGCATCTTGTCATTTATTTCTTTTTCTTTCTTGCACTGAAGCTCTTCCTCCTGAACTTTTCTTTTGGTTTCCTCATCACTCTGTTCCAGTTGAAGCACCATAACTTTTGCATTGTGTGTGACACCCTGGTCTTCAAGGGTTTTACCTGCAAAATAGAGTGTGAATAACACAATTCAAGTACTGGAACTGCTGAAATTGCAAGACTTGAGAGCTCAGTCAAAAACCTGAAAATTACTGACACAGTCAGCAAAATTTAGAAGCAGACTTGCATCTTAAAAGTGCTTTGGAAGTGACTGATATGTTTCTTTCAAGACAATAAAAAAATACTATTATTTCTATTTCGGTTAGTTCATTTTCAGGCAAAAACTGGAGTAAGAACATGTCCAGGATCATACATCACAAGGGTACAGGACAGAGGAACTGGGAAGTGAATCCAAGTTCCTTCTGTCAGGTCCATGGTTCTAATTCTGATATATTCCAGGACCATCAGCAAAGAAAAAGTTGTATCATCACTTCCCATGTGTCTGACAGGTTGAACATGGGCAAAGCATTACAAAAAGTCTTTGCAAGTGCTGTTACACAATAAGGTTTTTGAAGAAATTTAAAGTTTCTCTTAAATATGCATTTTCAGTGTTTCAACACTAGGAAAGGGGATTTTTAACATTTATTACAGTATTCCTTTAATTGATCTGATTCCATTTAAAAATTTTCATCATTATAATGTATTACATTTCCCACAAAGCAGAACCTGACAAATATAACTATTTTTTTGAAATTTCTGAAATTAATATAGTTACAAGGCCATTTTTCTTCTGAGAATCAGAAAACTAGAAAATTAGCATAAAGGTATCCTTAACTAGAGATACATACCCAGATCAAGCTGCTTCTTATTTATGATTATTTTGACAGCATTTTCTTGTAATGCATATTCCTGTGCTATCCTGTGAAATAAAACAATTTCATCCATGAGCATAAATTTGTAAGGCTATACAATTATCGTTGTTACAATAGCAATAAAACCTAAAAATTAGTGCTTATAAATGGCTTAAAGGTTTTGCCACAAAAGGCTGCTAGAATTAAAATCACATGATCAGAGAGCTTTGTATGCATTATAGGGAAAATCTGGGGTACAAAATGAAAAAAAGGAAAACAGACAGAAAAGAATCTGATTTTTTAGGCTTAAAAACACAAAAGAAAGAGAGGGTAATGTTCACTGTTCAGAGGATCTGCCTGGTTACAGATTTGGAACACTGATCACTGGTGCCTTCTGAGGTACTTGCTGGGGATTTACACAGAACTATCTTTTTCCTGTTTTCCGTGTGTTAAACCACAGCTGTTCCCATGAAGAACTGCCCTAGAGAGACACTGGACATCCTGTTCAGAGAATACATGCTAAGAAAAAGCTTAAATCAAACAAAAAGTGGGTTTGCTTGCATTTTTTTAAATGCTGTATGACAGGGTGAAGTCTCATGAGAGAAGCACGAAGGGTGATTGCACTTACTGGGATCTGAGCTCCTTGCCTGTGATGAACAGACTGGTTTCCAGTGGGATTTTCCTGCTCTGTAGTAATTATATTGGGTGGGGAAAAGAAAGAGGGAAGGAAAACCATGGTATCAAGATACTTTGGACATTTTCTTAATTAAATGTTCTAAAATAACATTTCTTTTTCAAATAACAATCATGTTGGACATGCATAGTAGTAATTTCCAGTCCTGTACTTGCTATACAGTGCTTAAAATAAGCATTATAACAGCAGAATATTTAGAATTAAATAAATCTAAAATCAGAACCAAACAATTTAAATTAATTTAATTATGCACTTCCAAACTTAACTGTGCTTTGCAATTATGCCACTCACCTGTGACTGGCTAAGTTATGATTAGTGTCTGTGGTCCCAGATCAGATAAACTGGAATGTTAAATTAATTCATTCCCCTCTTTGCCCAGCAGCATTATAAAGTAGAATTATGAAACTATTTGGTTATTTTAACTGCATGGCAATCACTTAATACTCTCTACTCTTTAGCCCAGGTAATTATTTTTCTCCACAGGGGTACTTTATGTGTGAAACTAGAAGTTGAAACCTGACTTTAAAAGGGCAAAACTTAATTCAGTTCTCTGTTGGAGAAGCTTTCAGGAGCCTGCTCTAGAAGGCTGAGCTTTGGAATGGGCTGCCCAGGGAAGTGGTGGAGTCTCCATCCCTGGAAGTGTGCAAGAAACAACTGGAAGAGGCACTGAGTGCCACGGTTCAGTTGAAAAGGAGGTGGTTGGTAAAGGTTGGACTTGATGATCTTGGAGGTCTTTTCCAACTTTAATGATTCTGTGACTCTGTAATGCTATGAATCTATGAACAGAAGAGGTGAGTGCCATCACAACAGAAAATCCTGCTTCTCATTTCCAAGTTCAAGCAACATTAATAGGCTGACTCCACTTGAGGTATTCTTCAGCTTAAAAAATACACCTGTTATTTATTACTAATGTAAGCAGTTACATCAGAAGGAATCAAACTAAACAGACACTTAAATCTAACTTACTTTTCTTAATTAAAAGGTTATTTGTCATTAAATTCTAAAGAGAAAAATTACTTATCTCCTCAATATTATATTCTTTTGCCGTGATATTCCCATATACCTGGGGGACTTAAATATGTAATTCCCCCTCTCCCTATGTTTTATCTACCTGACACAGATCACTCATCCAAAACACCTGAAAAAGCTGAAGTGAAAATATCTGCACAGACACAGATCTAGAACTCAAAAGCTCAAACTAAAGCTACTTATGCAGACTTTTTTGCAGTGTTACTCACTTTTCTACGAGGCAGATATATATCAAGTCTTGCAATCCCAGTCACTTTAAAATTCTCATTTCCTGTCCCACGCTCAATTGCTTTACATCGTATTTCTTCAAGCATATTCTCTGTATCATTCTCATTGATATTCAGCTTGGATGAGTATTTCTGTACAAGCTCCTGAGAAAACGAAAGCAAAAGCTGGGAAAATGCACCAGCAGTATGACATGGAAGATGTATGACATCAACTCAGAGAAAATATTTACCTTCATCTCTTTACCAGCTTCTTTTTTGTCATTTGTATATGGTGGTTTCCATAGCTGAATTTTGTCCTCTCTTAAGCAGCTTGTCAGTTTTGCTATCAAATACTTCTTTTGTGCCATTCTTCTAAAAATAAGAGCACAGATGGAAGGGAAAAGAAAGAAAAAGAAACAATCCTTTAATATAGCTTTCCTGTAGTAAGATATTTTGCTTTTCAAGAAGTCTAAGTGACATTTTGGAACTCTGCAATAAAAGATGAGTATTAAATGCATTTCATGCATTTTGGTGGGGAGGGGAAACTGAGGCCAAATTGTAAGAAAAAATGGGAAAAATTATTGAAAAGAGGGTGAAATTTGAATTGGAGTAGAGATAATTTAGAAGGGCTCTGCCATTTTGAGACAAATTACACCTCCTCCTATCCCCTCATGTGAACTGGGATTGTAGAAAGTGTCAATACATTGAAATTTACAATTCAGTTGTTCTGGCCTGCTCTGGATGGAGCTGCTCAATCCACGACTTTTGATTCAGCTCAGAGAAAGCAGGAAACTCTAAGTCAATCAGCATGTCCCTGGGAAAAAAAATCAAAAACCAAACACCCCAAGAAGCAGGGAAGGCACACAGAGGGCAAGGAAAGGTGCATGCAGAGATCTCAACATAAGAAAAAAAAACCTAGGTGCATGAGAAAGCATGAGAGACTTGTGGCTCTAGGACACTGGGAATCA
The DNA here is from genome assembly GCA_013400515.1 of Erpornis zantholeuca. Classification (NCBI taxonomy): domain Eukaryota; kingdom Metazoa; phylum Chordata; class Aves; order Passeriformes; family Timaliidae; genus Erpornis; species Erpornis zantholeuca. Next base: position 43,072 of record VZTN01014279.1, on the reverse strand, counting down.
TACAGAAAATGTCCTTTAATTTATACAGAAAAACATTTAAAATGTTGGTATACATGCACTAAGGTTGGCGTGAAATTTGATTATTCAGTTTCACTTTTCTTTCAGAGTGGTCTCCATCATTCATTCTTGTTTATTGGCATACAGCTCTTGGGAGAAAAGGAAAGAATTCCCCCAGTTTCAGAAACTGCTCTTGGCTCAGAAAAAAACAATTTGAGGGGAAAAAAATAAATGGAGGCAATTATCCAATATGTGGTAAGTTGACTGGTCAGCCTTACCTCAAGCCCAGCTTTATTGAGCTCCAAGGAATTCCCTGGAAGCTGCACTGAGAACAGTCTCCCCTAAACAGGAGTCAGAGGGATGAACTGGGCAAGTGGATGGTTTAACAATCTTTCCAGTTAGATTACTGTAATTTGCACAGTGTCTGTCAAAACTAGCAGAGACAACCACACATTCTTTTCCCTGCTGGGATGCTGCTGCTATTATTTTAGAGCCAAGGCAAACAATGGCATTTACAAAGCTACAAGTGACAAAACCACTCAATTTTCAAAACACTGCACTGTAGTTATTAATGCAGCTTTCCCCCTTTCCCAAAAGATGCCAGGGAATTCTCATGAACAGCCTGTAAACATCATTTTCCCACTTTTAAGTTATGCTGAAGACCCATTTTATACCCATAAGGCTACTTAATATTACCAACAAAAGTTACTCATGGTTTTGAGTCACCCAGATAAAATTTAAAATTGCAATCTATGCTTAAGACTAAGAATTGTAAATACAGGTGACATTTATAAACTGGTCATTCATCTGTTTGTCAATATTATAGCATGGTAAATTTGTGATTTTTAATTAAGCTTTCAAAACAGAAAACACCACTGCTGTCTCCAGTCAAACTTATTCTTACAAACACTCTATTTAAAAAATAAAATTTTGCTTTCACAAACCCTATGATTTTATATGTAACATTTCTAACATTTATAATACATTCCATCACACCATCATTAAATTCCATGAGAGTCCATAGCAATAACATTTGTGACTTACTCTTCCATCAGCCATGAAACGCCACAAGCGCTCCTGACACAATTTCACTTTCGGTATGAATTTAAAGGGACTTTCTCAAAACGCATTTGAGTAAACAACCGGGGTATTTCCCGAGAAGCACTACAAGACTGAGCTTTTGCAAATAAAATTTCATCCTCTAAGGCCAGTTTGCCTTATACGTAAAATAAAACAAGTGGAGAAATAAGACGCATGACGTAAGAAGAAGCAACCAGGTTCAAAAGGCAAATTTTAAGTGGAAGGGCCAGGGGATTGTCAGAACGGTTGGATAATAAAATAGGACACATCAATTTTCCCCCAAAAAGGAGGAAAGCTCAGCTCTGACCCATTCCTCCGCGGCTGAAAGAGGGGAAGCACTGAAGCAGCGTCATGAGCAAACCCACAGGGACGGCAGCCCCATCCCTGCGGGCCCGGGGTGCCGGGGCATCCTCATCCCTCCCCAGGAGCACATCCAGTGCCTCCCGTGCCAGGGCAGCTCCGGCACCACCAGACCCCCGCTGTCACCGCGGCGGTGCCACCATGGCCCCGGCCCCGGGCACCCACCTGCGCCCTGCGGGCTCGGCACGGCCGCCGCCGGGGGAAGCTCGGGGGCCGACGCAGCTGCTCCCTGAGCCGCTTCCCGGGAGGGAGGGAGGCGAGGGCCGCTGTCCCTGAGGGAGAGGATCGGGAGCGGCTCCTACGGCAGCCCGGAAGGCCCGGGGAGACGGGCATGACGTCCGTGAAGCCGCGCCCCGCCCGCCATGTTCGCGCCCTGCCCTCACTCTGAGGCGCTGGGCCGTGCCCGCTGCCGGGCGCGCGGTGAGGCAGAATTGCCTTCCGTCAGGGGGCTGTAGTGTTTGGTCTTTGCGTGCTTTCCAGCCGAGTGAAGAGGAAAGGAATCACAGAATCATAGCGTCAGTTAGGCTGCAAAAGAGCTCTGAGATCATCGAGTCTGACGTATGATGGAATGCCACCGTGCCAACCAGGCCATGGCACTGAGTGCCCCGTCCAGTCTTTCCTTAAACATTTCCAGGGACGGTGACTCCACCATCTCCCCGAGCAGCCCATTCCAGTGTCTAATTTTCCTTTCCGTGAAGAAATTGCTCCAAATGTTCAACCGTGAAAAACTATTTAATGAAGGGTTTAATAAAAAGGACAATAGGAGACAGATATAAAGCAAAGAGTTAATGCAGCCAGGTGCTTGGTTTTATGCCAGAGGTACGCTTTAGCTAGCAAACCTCTTCTGTTAAATGCCTGAGTCTCATACATATTCATAGATTTCTATGCATCATTCAAATATTCCTTTTTTGGTATCCCTTGGGTTTCAAGTCCCCCCGATCCTGTCTCTCTTTCCTTCTTGCAGGTCTGTGTAAAAGTTGATAATCCATTGTAGTCCAGTTCTGCTGACCACATCCTTTTGGTCGTCCTGTTGTTTCATATTCGGATCAATAATCCCTTCCTTCCAGAGTCTTAGGCCCGTAGTCTTAATCTTGGCCAGATGGTGTGGGAATTTCCTTGCTTATCTGTTGCTATCCTGAGTTAGCTACATGAAAAAAAGCATTCTACATATCATGATAAAATCCTAAGAAATTACACTACTAAGAAACTATATCCATGCAACTAAGTTTTCTAACATTACCCATATGTAATGGGTATTGCAAAAAGCCAATAATACAATATTTGCGAAAAGCCAATAATACAATAAGCACTTATAACAACCCAAAGCTCCCTGGCACAGCTTAAAGCCATGTCTTCTTATCCTGTCCGTGAGGAGATTTACCCCATCAGTGTCTAAGTGCCTAGAGAGGGGTGCCAAGAGCATGGAACAGGCTCTTCTTGGTGGCACCCAGCAATGGGACAAGACCCAATGGGCAGAAACCAATTCAGGTTTGGAAATTCCACCTGAACGTGAGGAAGAACCTCTTCCCTGAGCAGTGACCGAGCACTGGAACAGATCACCCAGAGAGGCTGTGGAGTCCTCCCTTACTGGGGATATTCCAGGACCATCTGGGTACAGTCCTGTGCCTCCATGTGCTCTGGAAGAGCCCCTGCTAGAGCAGGGAGCTGGATCCAGATGACCATTGTGGCCCCTTCCAACTTAACCCATTCTGTGGTTCTGTGAGACAGAACCCATGAAACAGCAGCTTACAAGTTCTAAGTGATGGCCAGGTGTTAGAAAAATAAATTACTTCTTGGTAAAATCGCCTTGTTAAGCTTTAGGGCTTGACATTTTTCAATGATATCAGACCTTGGGGAAGGTTAACAAAACTTGGAAGGAAGGAGCTCCTGCTGATAGTGGGCACAAAGAATGCAGAATTTACAGGCCACAAGGATATTTGGCAGAACTAGAAGATAAGGAAGAAAAATAAAACCAACTGAGCTCCAACTGGGTAAAAGGTAATTCCGGCGGGGACACATCACAACTACTCACCCAAGAAACCCACAGACACAAAAGAAGAGAAAGACCGAGCATGGAGAATAATTAGCATAAGAAGCGAGAGAATCATTAACCAACAGAAGATAGAATACTAATTAACAAGAGAACTATCTAACTTGTAGCAAATGAACAATAATGCCTTTGTTTGCTAAAATGTATAATTAGTAAAAGGTTTTGATAGTTGGTGTGCTTGGTTTGTGGAATACCACGGAGCACCCAGGCTTCCACAACTCTGAAATAAATAATGTCTCTCTCAAGTGTGTAATTATTGGCTTGTTGCACACTGGGTAATGAACTCGATTTTGTGGACAACAGCAGGAGCTTCTGGCTCCAGAGTATCTGATGGCTTATCCCTGGGATGTGGTGGGGGTCCCCAACGGACTGAGGGACTGTCCCTCCAGGAGAGGCTGGGGCTGAGTGTTCTGCAGCCATTGCTCATCTGCCACCTCTCTGTGTGTGAGGCACAAGTGTGCAGGTTAGGGTTTTTCCTGTATTTTTTGAAGGCATCAATGTTGAGGGTGATATTTAGTATGCAGTTTATATTTTCCCATCAGCAGAGTGGGCAGGGTCTTGCCTGGTCGTGGGGCTGTCAAAAGTTAACCTGGGTTCAGAGACTGAAGAAGAATACATGAGGGGTGTGGAAAACCTGGTGCTAAACACCATCTCAGGCTGAGGCAGTGCTCCAGTGTCACTTCTAGTCCCCAAAATGGCCTGAAATGGGAACAGGATGCAGGGCTTTAGGATTCTGGCTGTACAATATGGGCTGCTCAATACTGTGTTTTGTATTTGAGGCCTCCAGAGAGTTGGGGCTTGTTCCTGGAATGGTTTTGATACCTGTAAAAGACATAAGATTTTCTTTTAATGAGTAACACCTGTTACAAGTAACTCGTAGGCTGATTCTTTCATGTGACCTGCAGCATGCTCTCCCAGCAGCAAAGAGATTTTATTCTATTTTATTCTATTTTATTCTATTTTATTTATGTGTGACTGGAATAATTGCTCAGCAGCATTACTTATTCTAGAACGGAGGGACCTGCAGGACTGTCCTAACATTTTTCATTGGAAGTCACACAGACTACATCAGGGTCCTGTTTCCAGCTTTGGAAATGGGAACCTCACAGGGATCATGGGCTTGTGAACAAGACACTGAACTAGAATTTCAGGATTCCAGGTTCCCCCATGTGCATAAATCAGTCAGGCTTGCCTACTGATAAACTCAGAGTAAACTTGCTTTATGTGAGTCTTGAGTTTAGTGCTTGAAAGTTGGCTACATCTGTGGTAACAGTGATGAGAGCTCCTGCCCATCTACCCCATGAAAAAGTTAAAAGTTAAAGGAAAGGTTTTGAGATCAGGTGCCCTTGAGAACTGGGACTTTCTAGTATTTGAAGTTGTAGGTTTTTTCTCATTTTCCTGTTTAATTTTCACTACAGCTACTTTAGGAAAAAAACCGTAATTTTCTCATTAGACAATTGTGTTTGTGTAATATTCCATTCTCTTGAAATGTTAATATAGAAACTTTTCTCATAACTGAAACTATTCCACTAACAAATGAAAACTTACTGAAAATGGTGTTTCATAATATCCTTGGAAACTAAATTGAAGGATTCTCCAAAGGCAAAATGCCTTTTCTAAATTAGTTCCAGTCAGTACAAAGCACAGTAGCATGCTAGAGAAGTCTGAGGACAGGACAAAGTGTTAATATGAAAGAGTTTACAAAGGAGTTAGTTACTTAGTCCATGCATAAACCTGCACTGACTTTAAAACCAAGGTTTTCAAGGTCCATGTTTAATTAAGATAACTAATTCAATCAAAGGACGATGAAGTTTTTGAAGTATTTCCTTCCAGGTAATTTCTTGTTTCATGTGGACTAATTGTTATCTAGTACTTTTTCCCTGTTATACCTATTAGGTATATCTGTGCTTTATCTTTTTTTTTTTTTCCCTCTTAATCATTCTTTAAATATACTGAACTACTGTGAAGAAAAAACCCAGTTACTATGATGTCTCATGCCTCGCCATTATAAAATGAGGAGACATTTCCCATCTCAAATTTTTGTGAAGCCTACATTTGAAAAAAGAGACCTGCCTGAACACTTGCAGCCAGAAGTGGGTAATGCATAGCTCCTGTTTGTGTCATTGGAAAGCACCTGCAAGAGAGGCTCTCCTTCCCCTAAAGATCTTGTAGAAGGGGAGATCTCATTAGTTCTCTAATGAAACACTGGGGATAGATGGGAACCAACAATATATTATGATAAATTTATGTATCAGAAAGAAATTATATTTAATAAATCTCTTTACAACAATAGAAATGAGCAGAGGTTTTATTAATTGATTTAAAAAATACATCAGAAATTATCTTGAATATCTTGAAAGTGAATGATGAAATCATATGTTAAAAATAATAAAGATATTAAGGATTATATAGTCAGAATCTTCCGTGGCTAATAAAAGTACTAGACCCTCATCAGGTTGATCTCTGTAACTAACTGGAAAGACTACTTTACTATTTTAAGTTCTAGTCAAGTTTTTAACTAAGTTTTAGGTATTACTGAATGTCCTCATTGTGAGACGTATAATCCAAGCCTCCTTGCTGCTTCAGAAATTCTGGGCCCTTTCCTATTTGGGAAAGGGTAAAAGTTCAGTTTGTTGCAGGCTGGAATGCATTTAGTAGCAGAAATCTTCTGATGTGCCCAAAGTGCTGCAGTGGCTGATTTCAGAGGAGGCTTTTGGCAGGAGCTTGAAATGTTGCAGTCGTTCTCTTCCCTGAGACTGTTCAATGTGCTTGAACTTCCCAATTGCCTGAGCTCAGAGAGTTCACTTGCTCCTCCAAACTCCTTGGTTTGCAGTGTGTAATTTGCCTTTGAAATCAGTCTCTGGTTGTCAAAACTCCATGGGGTATTGTTGTAATGGGAAAGATCCCAGGAATCTCCTTGTCCATGGCCCTGCCCCAGGCGGTGAGTTCCCAGGTGGACGCGCCATAACAAGTCATCTTCGGAGTCGCCACTGTTGGTTGTCTCCGGTGTGACCTTTCTGGCAGGGACATCTCCTCTACATGACTTTGATCTTTTAACTTTCTTATTAATTAGGACAGGGTTGATCATTGATTCTGGGAGAACAGATTCATGTCCATCTGCAAGAAAAATGCATTTGTGCGCATTACTACGGTGACAAAAATCAAAGGTGTGATTTCTGCAGCATAAACTAATCTGAAAGGCTTTAACATGAGTTTATCTGTGCTCTTTCTTTCAGTGACTGAGAGTAGTGCAAGTTCTTCTGCTGCCAGGTTAAGGAAAAGAACTACTTCATGCTTGCTTTTGCAGTTCTGAGGGCATAAATGGTATCCTAGTTTTAGTCAAATGAAAATGGAAATTTATCAAGACAATATTGATCTAACTGGTACTCTAAGGCTCATTAACAGCACAGATTGAGAATCGACTTCCAGTAATTAATTGCTTGTAAGCAAAACTTCTTAAGGTGAGTAGGGACTGGCTCAGTGTGTTGGCAAATGCTGTAATTTGAAAGACAAAAATGTTCTGTTTGATACTGTTTGAAGTTTGTATTCATAGCTTAATAATATTGTGACTATTTCTAGATGAAACGAGTTGTGAATGTCTTCTTTTTCTTAATGAGGGATCATTAAAATTATAGGCTTGTATTTTATTATTTTACTGCAATTTTACTTTTCCAGTCAGTATAAATTGTGTAAATAGCTTATCAAACTAGTGTTGGCCGAATGATCACTTAGAGGAATCTGCTTCCTCTGTGGAAGATATAACAGTGGGAGAGAATCTGGTCTCCTTTTTTTTATTCTTCTACCCCTATAGCTTAATTTCTAAAGCACTATGAATGTTACTGTTAAAAGTGTTTAAGATACTAGGGATAGAAATGCAAATGCTACTTTAGTCACATGTAGAAGTCATCAAATTGCTGGACATGACCAGTTTTCTGTGTCTTGAAAAGGAACAGAAACCAATCTAATACGCTAAAGATAATCCATTAACACTAAGAAAATATACTTCAGTTGGTATAAATATAGTTTAAAGTAGGGGTTGTGCAGAATGGTGGCCTTATTTACAGGGTTGAGTTATAGTAACTGTATCTGTTGCAGTGTAAGTTCTGAAACACATCAAAGGGAGAAAAGTAGACATAGAAGAGTGCTGATTATATTCTGAGTGTCTCTGAACAACTGTTTTAAAAGCATTGTAACCCTGAATTGGAAATGAAATTAGTTAGAGTAGGATGCTGCCTGCACAAAAACCCAACAGCACAACCTTTGCTTTATAGCTGCCTTTTGTGTCATCTTTATGAATAAATATTTGCAGGTGTCGGACCCAGCTGATTTACTGGCAGTAAATGAACCTGTACAGCAGGGACTTTGCTAAGCAAGGGCCTTCACTGCTGCCTTTGGCTCCCACTGCCAAAACCACAGCCCCAGCATAATACCACAGAACTTTTTCTGCTCCTTGACCATGCAGGGTTGATCTGATAAGAGCTGTTTTGCAGCGTGGCTGGGAGGGAGAACCATGTTAGCCCACATTGGCTCTTGTGCCACGTTACTGGGAGAAAAGAGACTGAAACACGTGCAGAGCTTTGAGATACAGGTGTGTTTGTGCATCCCTCTGTACAGTGAAGTGTGTTAACAGGATTTCTTAGGGTGACGCCACTTGGAGAGATAAGAACACACAGTTCTCTACCATGCAACAGTGAGAATCAAAGTTATGACTGGACCTTATCCAAGAAATAAAGCTAAGTTTGGCTGGCTACAAAAAGGTCCACGTGCAAAACAGAGCCCTGTGTGTGTTCTGCAGAACAGCCCAGTATTGCGCCAAGCTGTGAAAACCAGGGCTTGTTCTCTCTATGTGAGGGACAAATCAAGAGAGAATGGAACTGAGAGACTGGAGGGGAAGCAGCTTTGCATGTTCTCAGGGGTGTTAACTGTGCTCTTGGCTGAACTGACATTGATAGGCCACTTCAGGTGTTATCTAGAACCTTATGAACGGGGCATCAGAAGAATTATGATTTGTCTTGAGCTGATCAGAAAGTTCAGAGTGACAAATCTAGTAAAATTTTAATAGTGTGCACTGGTTTTGAGTTCAAGGTTGATTTGATTCCTTGCTTGGCTGCAGGTGCGGCACACAAAATTGAGCAATGACCTTGGATAGAAAAGCGATAGTCCTGAACCACTGGGTGTTGAATTAACACACCTTCAGCACTGTCCAAACTTCTCAAGAAAGCTGCAATTATATAGACCTTTCTTTCTGTCTTTCTGTCTTTTTTCCATGTAAATTGCATATTATAGCCTTGTTGCAGAGTTGTTTACCATCTGGCCATATGCTGTCATCCTCAATTGAAACTTTTAAGGTTCTGGAGTGGCAAAAGTTAATCTTATCTCAAGTTAGCTTGGGAAATACTTGGAAGAGAGTTCTGCAATCAGTATTTATTCTGTTGTGACTGCATGTGCTGAATACTCCCATTTAATTCCTAAAGTAAATACTGTTTTTCAGCTTCTTAGGCAATAAGTAATGAATACAGTGCTGTATTATCCCCTAGCTGATGCTTTTCAAATCTTGTCATGGTCTTTGTTCTCAAATAATCAGAAGTGGGCAGAAGCATGAATGTGGCTGTGTGTATTGGGGAAAAAACAGAACAAAGCGTTTTTCAGGTGACTTCTTGGTTAACCTCTCTGTCAAAAAAATAGAGAAGTTAGAGGGTCTTAAGTTCTGTTTAAAGGTCCACAATTTCATGACTCCTGCACACAGGTAGTGACATACAAAGCTAAAAGTCCTCCAGAAAACTTGGAATTACCATTCCAACTGTGGTGCAACAAGCCTACAGTGCTCAAAATCCCTGTGGTTACAAGGAAGGACAGCTGGTCTGCCAGGCAGGAGCAAAGGAGGGTTTTACTGGGTAGAACAAAGACCTTGGGAGGGACTTTTAAGACCACAAGGGACTGAAGGTGCTCCCCTACCATGAGGGTTTTTGTGTCTGGCCTTTGAGGTTTGTGTGTATGTGTGGGGTTTATGGTGGTGCTGTTGCTGTCACCCCTTTCCCACTACAGCCATAATTTTACCCTCTAGGTAGGGAAACAATTTGCTGTCAGTACAGATCACTGATACATACATGGACTGCCTTTTGGAACTACCTGGAATAGTGTAGGACAGTCCTACATGGCAGGGTTCATTTCTGCTCCACATATTCCTGAAAACCAATGCATGCAACAGGTGCTAAGTGCTGAGCTGTGTAATAGGTTTTCCCAGCTTCCACAGGAATGCACAAGATAAACTTTTAGGACCTTGAGAACTCAGCATAACTAAAAATGTCCAAACTCTGACTGCTTCTAACAGTGACATGAATTCTTTCCACACAGGTTGTTTGAAGGTAGGAGTTCAGTGCAGCAGGTTATGTGGTTTTGTGAATGTTTCAGGGCATTTGTATGTGGATTTTTAGCTTTACTACATTTTAAACTCCCCAGAAACTGTGCAGTCCTACTTTCTTACATATTTTAATCTTCAAATGGCCATGCAAAAAATCTGCTCTGATTACATTCATTATATCTGAAACTTGATTTGAATTAATCTGAATAAAGGCTTCTGCTCCCTTTCTTTAACTAACATATTTTTGCTGTAGCTGATTAGATGGGCTGTTTTGTCTTCCAGTTAGCTGCCTTTTGATACCTGATAAAATAAGCTTGTATATATATTTTTTTTCTTCCTCACACATGTTTTAATTCTTTTAACATGAGAATTTCAAAACATTTGGAAAGAATATTGAAGAAGCAAATCTATTGTACAGTTCATAATTACATGTTCTTTTTCCAATTGTTTTGATCATAAAGTGTGACATAGCCAAATGCTAGAACTGCTGAAAACTTAGAAGAAAATGTAAAGAATGAAATAACCTAAATTCTACACTTACTGAGCTAAATATTAATGAGAGATGAATGAAGCATGTTTTTTATATTACAGTTAAATTCAGGAGACAACTTCATTAGTTGTCTTAGTATTCTCAATATGCCTTTTAACTTGGAAGGCTAATGTATCATTATAAGCATTAGTCTGACTAAAGGCTTTAAAATAATTGCAAGTTTCTTACATAAAATCTCTTTGACATAGCAGGTAGATGAGTGATACATATTCTTACTTGTTTTTCTATTTATGCACTTTCCAAGCAATATGCACTGAAAATACTTTCAGAACAGGACTTTTTGTTCAAAACTTGTATCTTAGTTACCCACTATGACTTTTTAATTAAAGTTATTTTTTAACAAAACCCCAACTTGTGCTTGTTACTTGATATTTGCCATTGCTTCCTGTAATCTTTCTTTACACAGACAGAGAAGGGAAAAAGAGAAAGATGACCTAGAATTGCTAGTTCTGATGGAAGCATTCAAGAGAGCAGACATATTACAGAATACATTGCACAAATACACTTATCATACATGAAGAACACGGTTCCTGTAAGAGTTACTATTTATGTTTAGAACTTTATTTTACTGATAAAAAACCTGTAAAACCTTACCTCAGGTATGTTCATCTGTTGAAAATACATATTAATATTTCACTGACATGAAGCTTGTTGTTATAAAACTACCTTTCAGCAAAAGGAATAAAACCCCAGAATGACAGAAAATGAATTTACTTTCACCTCTCTTGAAGCTGAACACAAAAAGAACAAAGCTAGGAATTATTAAAGATTTAAAGAAATAATCTTTACCTTACATATGCATTTTTTCTACAAATACAAGCGTACCTGTTTTATATACAATAATGTGTGGTTGCAGTTTTTGCTTCTGTTTTATATGGTCATACTGCTCCTCAAGTACGCTTACATCCATCTTGGTGAGCTTCTTACAACCATCTGAAACCTGTGGCTCTGAGCTATGAGTCACTGAAAAAATACCAGTCACGTATTTGTAAGCCTTCACCATCTGTTCCAACAAGGAAGAAAAAGTCATGCAGAAGCAGGACATTTCCTTCATTGTGCTGGCAAAAAAAAAAAATAAAAAAGCAAATCAAGTATGAAACATCTGAAGTCTTCTTAAATGCAGGGAGAACTCTCTTCCAAGCACGGTGACTTGTGTCAGGAGGTGCCTGGTCTGCACTGAAGCTGTGGATGTCAGTCAGGTTGTTTTCATGCCGTGTGCGCGGAGCTCCTGCATACAGAGTTCATGATCAGGACTGGATAGCTGGATTTAATGTTTACTTAAGGTTGTGAGCATATGAACCTTTGCCAAAAAAAACAGTGAAGTACAAACCCTCGTTTAACACAGTCAAGTGCAGAAAAGGCAAGGTAATACTGGTTTATGTAGCAGTGCTAATTCTTAAAGTCAAGCTGTTGTGGAGGCATCCCCAGGCCAGGAGTTCCACCTGGGAAATGTTTTTCTGTATTTTTCCCCATGTATTTTTTGTCTTTTCTCCTCCACTCTCCCTTCCTTAACTTTGACCCAGTTACATTCTTGCTGATGGGGTGGGAGGAGAGGATTTATTATGCCTTCATACTTTTGTGCTTATTGCTCCCTTTTAAATAATATGTTAGAAAGTATTCAGGCCCGGGTGCAGGGTCAAAAAATATGGGCCAACAACACTTGGAATTGGGAGGCTGGAGACAGGAACACCTTACTTGATTCATTTAGGACTTCTGTCTTTCTATAGACCAAAATAAACTACAGGAATAATAATTTTGTTGCCGACAGCTGACAAATGCACGGTAAACTAAATTTTAATAGTATTATGTCATAATGAGCCAAAAATTTGAAAAACATGTGGCTTTTGATCGTATCAGGTAAAGTCTAAAGCAATGCCTGGGCTGTGTACTGCAAGTTTTTGTCCCTGAAGTAGGTCCATCAAGGGCCCGAGACAGTAGTATATGAAAAAAAAGCAGTTAAACTGTAGTTTTAATACAATTGTGCATCTGGTCTTTTTCATGAAGTGAAACATTTTTGGTCAGAGTTTAACAGGACTTCCTCAAAACTAATTTGAGTTAACAGTCGGGGATATTTTCTAAGAGCCACTTTGAATGCGGGACTGAGTTTTTATAACTCAAATGTCATCCTCTACATGCAATTTACCTTTTGTGTGACATAAACCAAGTAGAGAAATAAAGCTTGAAAGCCAAACTGTTGATGGAAGTGACAGAGGATTGTCAGAACGGTTGGCTAATAAAGCAGGGTGCATTAATTTTTCCCAAAAGACAAGGAGGGAAGGCACTTGGCACAGCTCTGGCATGTCCCTCATGGCTGGGAGGGTGGAGGCACCAAAGCAGTATCCTGTGCATCCCTCTGAGCTGGGAGCACCCTGTGGCAGCCCAGGCACCCACCTGCACCCAGCACAGCCTGTGGGGGATGCTCGGAGATCCACCCAGCTTCTCCCTGAGCTCTTCCTGGGAGCAAGGCGAGAGCTGCTGTCCCTGAGGCAAAGGGTTTGGAGTGGCCAGGGCAGGGGCTGTGGGTGCAGCAGCAGTGGGTTCCGATGGAACCTAGGGGGCAGGGACACAGGAGCCAGGCGGGAGCTTGTCACAATGGACAATGTGACATGTGGCCAGAGGAAATAGCAGTGCATTCCACCGTAGATTTTTTCCCTTTTTGTGGACTTGAAGTCCTGCGATACACTTAGAGCTGTGAATCTCCTGCACTGGAAGTGTAGGCTTGGATTGCTCTGTGCAAACGTCCTCCATCGAGCACAGCAGAAGTCACAGAATCACAGAACATTCTGAGTTTAAAGTGGCCCACGTGGGTATCAAGTCCCACTCTTAAGTGAATGACCTGTAGGGGATCAAACTCACAACCTTGGTGTTATTAGCAAGTTAAAGTCAGTGGAATTGTAGGGAAGATTAATCATTTGACGTTGCCTTGAGTGCAAAGAAAATGGTAGTTTCTCTTAGAAATGGATAACACTCCTGTTGCTTTCACAATAGGTTTTTATTTATCCATTGGTCTGTTTCAAGATAACTTGTGAGGGGATGTTTTATTTTTCTGGCTGAAAAGTTTGTGTCCAGAAGGACATAAACCACAGCTGTTAGACTGGCAACAACCACTCACTTATGAAAACTTGCACAGGTTTGTGGTGCTGTTGTGGCACACAGGAAGTTCATAGAATCATGGAATGTTAAGGGTTGAAAGGCTTAATGACCATCTTGTCCCAACCCCCCTGGCCATGGGCTGGGACACTGCCCACTAGACCAGGTTGCTCAAGGCAATGTCCAGCCCGGCCTTCAACACTGCCAGGGTTGAGGCATCCACAATCTCCCTGGGTAGCCTGTTCCAGTGTCTCACCACCCTCACAATAAAGAACTTCTTCCTAATATCCGTCCTAAACTTCTCCTCTTTCACTTTGTACCCATTACTCCTTGTCCTGTCACTACAAATTCTGATAAAGAGTTCCTCTCCTGCTTCCCTGTGGGCTCCTTTCAGAGGCTGGAAGGTTGTTATGGGGTCTTCACAACCTTCTCTTCACCAGGCAAGATGTTAAAACCTCTCTGTAAAAACCAGCTGTGCTACTACATCTGTGTAATTGAAATGGTTACATTCTCTTTGTGCACACACTGTAGGAGTAGAAAGATGTGTTACACTCTGGTAAGGAAGAGGTGTTGTTAGATGGTATCAGGGAACTGAGTAATTAATTCCAAGTTTTGTTTTCTAACAAAATACTGGCGAGTCAGGAAGCAACAGTATGTTATTATAAAATTTATATATAAGAAAAAAGTGCAATTTCTTAAGATACATTACAAAAAACAATAGAAATGAGAAGAAGTATTATTTATTGATTTAAAAAAATTATAAAGATATTAATGATTATGTAGTCAGGATCTTCTGTGGCTAATAAAAGTAGTAGAACCTCATCAGGTTGATCTCTGTAACTAACTGGAAAGACTACTTTGCTATTTTAAGTTCTAGTCAAGTTTTTAACTAAGTTTTAGGTATTACTGAATGTCCTCATTGTGAGACGTATAATCCAAGCCTCCTTGCTGCTTCAGAAATTCTGGGCCCTTTCCTATTTGGGAAAGGGTAAAAGTTCAGTTTGTTGCAGGCTGGAATGCATTTAGTAGCAGAAATCTTCTGATGTGCCCAAAGTGCTGCAGTGGCTGATTTCAGAGGAGGCTTTTGGCAGGAGCTTGAAATGTTGCAGTCATTCTCTTCCCTGAGACTGTTCAATGTGCTTGAACTTCCCAATTGCCTGAGCTCAGAGAGTTCACTTGCTCCTTCATATTCCTTGGGTTGCATCATAAATGAGTGTATCAGGCTCATATCCTGCAGATCTTGGGAGTCCCCTTGGATGTTCTGTGTCTGTAGGTGACAAGGCTCTAATCATGTAGTGCAGAGCTCTGGGGAGGCTCAGCAGGCTCACATGTGTAAGTCTGCTGTGGCTGACTTGTTAATAATTACTCCTGCCTTCCCAATATGTTCGTGTCTTACAGTTGTGTTACCTACCTCAACTGCAGTCCTGTCCTGCCTTAACCAGGGAGAGAAGAGTAAACACAGTTCTCTGTGAGGCACTGGATACTCTTGAAGTTGGCTTCTTTCTACCCCAGAAAAAGCACATGTTAGAATTGTTCTGATATATCATGGCTTTGTTAGATCTATTTTGATACTCTGCCTTCAGCAGTGAAAAACACCTGGTGCTCTCTAGCAAGCAGTGCCTCAGTTGCCTTGTTTGTCACATGGAGTCTGCCTCTGGACCTTCAGGCAGTTGGTTTATACATGGGGACAGGAGATTTAATTAACCTCATTACCGTTTGAGCTGGCATTCAATACAAACATTATTAATGGTCATAAAAGTTATCCAACCTTTTTAAAATTCCAGTCACACTATTTGAGTCTCTGACCTCCTGTGAAAGTGACTTGTGCAGCAGCCTGCCTGCATGTGGCAGGAGGAATTGGGATAGCATCCTTAAACCTGAAACATAGGCTCTGTCTTCAGAGGTGTGCGCTTCACTTCTCGTTAGAAGAGCATTTAATGTGTAACGAGTTTGTATCTGATCAGAAATTATTATTAATTGTACTGTACCATTCCCTTGGGATCATGGAAAAGCCATCACACGTAGATACATGAATAGTTTATACAAGGCAGTCCCTTCCCTGTTGCACAGGTAAGCAACAAGACCACAAACTGGATAAAGGACCCTGATGCCCAGTGAAGTGAAGGACTCCAGGTGGTACAGCAGGATGGTGGAACTGGCAACAGGAGTAGCCCAGCCAATGCCATATACATCACAATTTTGTTTCCTTTTCGGGAAGAAACTTGTGAATAGAAAGTGAAAATGAATTCTTCATGAAATTTTTAAGGCTGCAAAACATCTTTAAGGTCAGCAAGTCAACCCAATGCCACCATGTTCACCATTAAACCATGTTCTGAGGTGCCATACTGCAAGTGTTTTTTGAACACTTCCAGGGATGATGACTCCACCACTTCCCTGGGCAGCCTGTTTCAATGCTTTATAACCCTTTCCATGAGAAAAATATTCCTAATATCCAATCTAAACCTCTCCTGGTGCAATGTGAGGCCATTTCCTCTTGTCCTGTCACTTGTTACCCAGGAGAAGAGACTGACCCCCACCTCACTACAACCTCATTTCAGGGAGTTTTAGAGAGTGAGAAGGTTCCCCCCTGAGCTTCTTTTTCTCCAGGCTGAGCCCCCACAGCTCCCTCAGCTGCTCCTCATCAGACTTTTTCTCCAGACCCATCCCCAGCTCTGTTGCTCTTCTCTGGACACACTCCAGCAATGTCTTTCTTGTAATGGGAGGCCCAAAACTGCACGTGGGATTTGGGATGCAATTGATTCAGTCTCTGGAGGTGTGTATGGGTGAGTGTGTGTGTATGTGTGTTAGTGCAGGTACACTTTGCCTTCAAGGCATGTCTGTGTGTCTGTATATATATAGACACTCACATATGTATATGCGTGTGCATGTGTGTTTTTTGTGAATAATTTGCAATCAGGATATGATTCACAAATGGAATTGAAATTCTAATTTGCATGACATCAGAAAGTACAGGAGGTTAATTGTGACTTTGATGTGTAGTGAGCTGATGTAGCTAATCCCTATTGTGCCACTGCGATAAACCTGAAAGCGGATTACCCACGGGTTCTGTTCTTATATTGTAGTGGAATTCCTTTTAGATATTGCCTGTTTAGATATTACTAATAAATAAAAATAAATTCCTATTGTCATACATGCACCCTAATGTGTGATTTCTTTTTAATCAGTCAATCAATCTTTAAATTGAGTTACCTGGAGCTCCAGAGGCCTGTGCACTTTCCCAGTACGCAGCAGGTGGCACTATTGGAGTGGCATGACTGTGTTTGCCTGAGTCTGAAACATTAGAGGTCTCCACTTGGGCTGTAGGTTGCTGAGGAATAGAAGCAGCCAAGCCATTTTCTAGCACTGGCACACGTATCTCTGAACAGCACTATAGGTCCTGAAAATTTATTGCCATGATTAGGTTTGTGTCAAAACTTGTTCTTTTTTAATTGAACAAACCCCTGATCAAAACATCATCTGAGTGGTTTTCACTTGATTATCCACTGAAGTCTGAAGTGCCCTATTTCCCTTAAGTCTTTTCTTCCATCACAATGGAACCAATTCTTCATTTCCTTGAGGCAAAAAAAATATTGAGAATACTTCATAGTCCAAAAGCAGTGGCTTGTAGAACTTGAAGTAGATGTTTACTGCCCTTGACCTTGGTTGCAAAATCTCATTTAAAAAGATGCAACTAATTTTATCTCATACTAATTAATTTGTGTGTAGTAAATTAGTTTTTTATTAAAAATTGTTTGGAGGACCTTTTAGGAATAATTGTTGATTTAAAGATAATTAAAAAGGCTCATAATAGTTAACTGACTGAATGCACTTCCTGTAACACTGGGTTTTACTGCACACCTGAGACCAGAGGTATATTATTCATGATATTCGTGTGCTGAATTATAGACATGTTCAGCACTGTTCATGGAGGTTAAAAAGACAGAATACAAATGTCTGTTGGTTTTAACTGGCACCGAGAAGGAAAATGAAAGTAACTGGGATAATCCCCTTTCTCTAACCTTTTACAGTGCTTTTTAAATTTTAATTTAAGTACAGCTTTGGAGTGTAAGAAAGTGACTGTTTTATTTTTAGAAAATGTAGTAACGCAAAGAAAGATAGAAACAAGGTGGCTGCTATTATTTGGGTTCTAGACAGTAATAGTAGAATCAATAGTAATTGTTTACTTTTTAGTGAGATTTTTGATAAGAGCACACACATTTCTATTGTTTGAAAGCACAACCTGAAAGCATGCCCCAGTTACAGGGTGTTGTGAGTAGAGCACAGGACTTTCTGATGGTGCAAGATAATTTTTGGTGCTCTCTGCATGTCCTTGCTAATGGGGTGAAGGATCCTACAATGGAAGTTTCCAAGATGACCTTGAGATGTTTCCTCTGACCTGATCTTTCATGTGCTTTCAGATCTAAAGGGTTCAAACATGTCAAAGGGAGGACCAGCTGTCCTGCAGGTCACTCTGAAGGTTTAGTGAACTTGGGTTGTATGTAGTCCATCTTCACATTTCTGTGATAGGATTCCAATTATCCCTTTATACCTTGTGTCTTTGTGTAAATATAATTAGGTAGTGTGTATAGGTAGGCATATACCAAATATCTCTGATCCTGCACTATTTCTGCCTGTCTCTAAAAGCTTAAATCAAGAACACCAAGTTAGCACTGGGGGTTTCATACCAAATATCTTGTGCTTTACATGCTTTTGCCAAGAAAGGTTGGACCAGCTGATCCTTGAGGTCCCTTCCAAACTGGTATCCTGTGATTCTATGATTTAATACTCACTTACCTGGCTTTTCAGGTGTTGGGAGCTTGGTGCTATCCAGTTTCCTTTGCAGAACCACATTCTTTGGTTTTTTTTTCTTTTTGTGGGTGGTAAATGTGGTCAGACAGAAGTTACTGGATTCCTGTAGGTCAAATTCAGTTGTGCTGCTTGTGAGGAGTTAAATGCAGCAGATGTTCTGTGTCTGGTTTTTTGTGCCTGACATAAGCAGCATTTAAAAACCTCTGTTCTTATGTCTTGAGTTTTTGAAGATTAAATAATATTCCTTTGGAGTGTTAGTTGCTACAAAAAGTAAACTAAAATGCTGAAATTTGCTTTGTTAGAAGGCTGCTCCCTCTGTTGGTTGTCTCATTGGTAGGACTGGAATCTCTCCTGTGCAAACAATCAGCCTCCAACACCGAGGGTCAGGAGTTGTTCATTTTATGGCTCTGCTATCCTTGCCAACCAAGAACTTCTGAAATTCCCTTTTAGAAGTGACAATGTGCAGAGGAAAGTCTAAGAAGAAACTAAATGTATTTATGAGTTAGAGATTTTAAACAAATGAACTTTTCACATCTTCCCTCACTGTTTCTCTGGCCTCCTTCCATTCTATACCAACTACTTCTCTGGCTGTTTCCTATCCATGGAGTTATGAAGGCTACAGTTCTCACACCCAGGTGACAACAGCCTGGGTTATTTGTTCTCCCAGTAGATATAATAGGCATGCAAAAATTCAGTGGGAATTTCAAGCAGGGTGTAGAACAAATTGTATAAGCTATATAACTTTTCTGCCTTGATTTTTCCACCTGAAAATTACAGGATTGGGATTCATTCTTGATTGCAAGAAGATTTTTGGTCCTTGCAGGATGGTGCTGAAAAGTGAAGGGTTTGTCCCTTATTAGTTTCCAACTCAGACATTGTTTGAGTAGGAATGAGTTTATCTTTAATTGTTTTTAATCAATAAGATGTACTTATCTGTAAGTGGAGTTTGATAAGAATCAAGTACAGCGTGAAAGAACTAGTTAATCTGTTGTTAATGAAAAGTTTTATCTGCATGACACCATCTTGCTTCTGAGATATTTGCTTTTGAGCATTAGAACACAAACCACTTTGGTATTCATCTTCAAGAAAATCTGCTGGGTGCATAAGTTGACTTTAATAAGCCTTGCAAATGGCTGTGGTTAGGATAGTCCTCCAAAGAGGATGGTTAAGTACTATTACTATTGTGAGAATGGATGTGGCCTCAAAGTCTGTGCAGAGGAGGAAAGTATCCTGAAAATAATTTGTTATTCAGAAGCATCCTTTGCTTTGCTTCCATGCAGAAATCTCATGAGGAGGTTGTACTGCACTTCATAATCACTGGTAGCCTAATTGAGTCAAGAAAATTACATCTGTAAAACTAGAGTGTATAAAACCAGATACAATTCCACAGTGCCTGATTCAGTACTCACTGAAGTCAAAACATCTTCTGCTGAATTCAATAAAAGTGAAATTGGAGGATTTTATGTACATGATTAGATAAAAAATGCAAATTGACCAATACCTATGAAACTGATGGTACAATTGAGATTATGTAGTTGACCCATCACTTAAATTCTTTTCTTGTATCCAGTATTTGTGTGCTTGTGTGTGCTTTTATGTGGAATCCTGCACCAATTCTTCGTGAGTTCTTTGTAGAGGGCCTTAACTGGTTAATGCAGTACCACACCTGGCGTTTTGAATATGCACGTCAAAAATTTAAATCAGCCAGCAGGTTTGTGGAATAATTACTATACTTAAATAATCTACATTTTCAGTCTCTATGTAACAACTGTGCTCTGGCCTTCCTCCTGTGGAACTCCTTCACAGGGATTTTGCTGGATCTGTGTGCGTGTCTGTATAGAATCACAGAATGGGTCAGGTTGGAAGTGACCACTGTGGGTCATCTGGCCCAACATCCCTGCTCAAGGGTTGTCCTAGGGCACGTTGCACAGAATTGTGTTCAGATGGTTCTGGAATATCTCCAGTGAGGAGCTTAGACAACTTCTCTGGGCAATCTTTTCCAGTCTGTGCTCCCTGCACAGTAAAGGAGTTCCTCATATTCAGGTGTTCACAGTACAGTCACTAAAAACCAGCCACCTCAATCCATTGCTTTTAAACATCAAGTTCTTATTCTTACACAGTGAATAATGAGACTTTCCACTGCATTTGGAGGAATGGACAAACATAATGGCTACAACAACATCATGTGCAAAAAAACCAGATAAGCATGTATTTAGGGAAAGAAAAACATTTTTGGTGTTATAATGCCATCACAATAAAAAGAACAGAAACTTCATCTTTTAATTTATGGTACTGTGGTATTTTTTATTCTCAGTACTTGGTTAAACATTGCTGGAGATTTTGTGATAAGAGTGCTTGCAATGCTAAGTAGAAAGGGAATGACCTTTAGAGCATTGCCATTGTTCAGATATTGTTCCAGCAGGTAGGTCTAGTGCTCAGGCTGAGATTTTTTTTTTTTTAATGTGATATGTTAATGTGTTATTGTTGTGTTACTTGGAGCTTAACACTGTAAACATGTCCCACCTCATTAGCAGCAGTGCACGTGACTCAGGTTACTTGGCAAAAAGGTTGGCTTGTATCTGACCCAGCTTACTATGTTTAATGTTTCTGAGGCTAAATAAAGAGCCACAAGATTTCTTATTGGGAAAAGAATAATTGTGCCAGCAGGCTTAACAATGCTTGTGCTATCATGGGCTGATGTGGTTTATTGCATGTTCATAACTTAAGTCTCTATTTGCAGTGACACTTACCTGTCCCACTGCTTCTACTGTGCCCACATATGCTGGTGTACCTTAGAAATCCTTGTCTGCCCTCCTACTTAGAATAACTAGTTAGGTGCTCAAAATCTGCTGCTGGAAGCAGAAGGATTGGTAGCTTTGTAATTGCCCACGGACTTCCTGTGAAGGTGTGAGTCCTTCCACATCCCATTGAATTATGTAGCCAGTATAAATCAGGTTAGCTGGACTGCTGTCAATATAGTCATCCTAATTTATATCAAAGGTCTGGTCTATCTGCTCTCTAGCTTGGCATGTCTCAGATGATGTGATGATAATGAAGCCTGGAATTTAGGCTATCACTGTTTTCGAAGGAGTTCCCCTGTGCAAGGCTGAAGAGTGCAGTTAAATCTAAGTTCATATCAGGGTACAGCTGAGATCAGAGGCAGGTATTGATACTGGAAGTGAGAATAAAAAGTGAAAAATCTCGGTATGTAGGAATGTGGGATACAGTTAATTTATATTTTGCAATGAATTGAAATAAAAGTGCAGTTGCAGTTAACTTGACAGCGGGGAAAGAAAAAAATAGCTTTAATTGGCATCCTAGTTGTAACTTATCTAAACAGCCAGGGGCCTAGGAAAGCATGGCAGTATTGCTTCTCCATTAGGTCAGAAACTAGTTAACAGGAAAAGGGGAATAAACTTGCTTTTCCCTTTACTCTGCTCCATGTGTCTTGAGTGATTAATCTGTGCTTTGCCTCAAGCTGTTAATCTGTGGTAGTGACATTTCAATTTTAAACGGCATTTTGTCCATCCCCTCTGGAAATTCTGGATTTGTCAGTGCTAAAACATTGCTGGTACATGAATGCAACTTCACTGATAAATGCACAGCTAAACCTTCTTTGCTTTCAAGAAACATTTTCGGAGGCTATGGCAGTATCCACAAGCATGAATTTGAGTCCAGAAAGAACAGCAGCAATGCACATTTTCCATACACAAGCAATAAATTTGAGACAATGCTGCCTTGATGAAAAGATGGGCAACAGAGTGACTGGGTAAGGCATTGATTCTCCAAACATCCCTACTTTGGAGAAACAAAAACAGTGAAAGTAGCAACAATAACATTCCCACTTTGTCCTTCAGTGGATTCTCCTGATTTGTCTTGCCCCTTGTTCCTAACTTAAGGAGATTTGATAATACAGGGGTGGTTACCCCAGCCCCAGCTTTTCTATGCTGTTTAAGTCAAATGATTTCTTGTTATTTGAGACTATTCTGACCTGGTTGCTGAAAAATATAACCGAGTCTTACATTGTCACAAGATTGCTTTATTTGTTTACAAACTCTTGTTTCCTTTCTACTAGTCAATACTTACTTTTTAAAAAATTAAAATCTACTAATTTCTGGAAAGGGCCAAGCAAGCCTCTCCTCTCTGGCTCACCAGTCACATTCTGCATTAATAAAAAACCCACCCTCTATGTGTTATTTGATCCTTTGTTTTCTGGTATAAATTACACTGAGGAAACAGTTCTTGGTAACATTTCAAAAACATTGTTTCCTTCACAGCCTCTGGTTAAGTGAGACCTTTGTTCAGGACAGGTTCATCCAGCATGAGCTCTTCAGGGGCAAGGAAATTCTACCACTAACTGGTGGCTATTGTTCTAAAGGTTGTTCTTTTCAATAATAACTAGAAATATTAAAAGTATAAACCTGTGGGTGTTAGGGCTTTGAAAAATCACTGGATATATTTTTAAATGCTCAGTCTATGACAAAATTTCATAATATTTTATAATTAGAATCACAGAATATTCTGAGTTGGAAGAGACCTACATGGATCATAAAATCCAACTCTTAAGTGAATGGCTCATACAGGGATCAAAGCCACAACCTTGGCATTATTAGCACCATGCTCTGACCAACTAAGCTATCACAAATTAAGTGTTTGTACTGTAAAAACAGTTTAAGATCCTGGGCATGCAAAACCTATTTGACTTCATTAAGGCTCTGCTGAGATACTGCCTTGATTGCAGAATGGAAGCATATTTTAGATGAGTCTTCTTTTGATTAAGGAATACCACTTTGCTTTTCACATGCTATGGCAGATAATGGAAAAACCTAAATCTCCCCTACCCTCCCAAGTAAAAAAAGGCAAACAAAAAAACATTATTTCAGCCAAACTAACAATACTGCATTTTTTAATAGAATACTGTATAAGTGTGTTTGTGCTGATTAGACTGCGATACCACAACAGGGCTGTGCAATATTAATCCCAGTAATGGGATATTAAAATTTAATTAATTTCCTTGGGACTGTGGTTTGAGATTGCTTGTTTTGATTTGATTCTGGTTCCTGTGTGGTTTCTGCATGGTTGCTCTGGTGTTCTCCCACCAGCCTGGGTGCTGCAGCTGCGGATCCCACGTATGGGTGCTGGTTATCTGTGCTCAGCCCCATGCACAGCCCTGGCATGGTGTGACCCACCACCACATCACCCCATCATCCTGATCCCAAATCCCTCAAGATTTGAACAAGGGTTTGTGTCAAACTTTGCAGTTTTTTTTGGTTTTTTTTTTAGTTGATAATCAGTAGCTGAAGCTGGACAGTTATGATTAAGCAACTGCATTGTGAATTCTGTATGCTTGGCTAATCTGTTGTTTTAAGGAAAAGGGAAGACAGTCCCAAGATGAATGAGCTGTCTGGACAAGAGTCACCAAGAGTGAATTCAGCAGAACTGAGCAGTAATTGGGGGAAAGGTGATCGACCCATGGACCACCTACCTAAAACGGACCTCAGACTCAAATGCAGAGAGAAGTCTGCACTGATAATTTGTAACCAATGAAAGCGGATGCCTTTGTTTGTTAAAATGTATAAACAGTGTAAAGTTTTGATGTGCGCCAGCCTTTTGTGGGTTACCACCCAGCTCCCTACCTTGCGCAAACCGGAGTGAAGGACAGCCTCACCTCGCCCCGGTGTGTGACCTGGGGCTGCGCACCGGGGAACGCGCCCGCGTTCGGGGCGATCCCACCGCAGCATCACCGCACCATGGCCTCAATCCAGCAGCGCATCACCCCCGAGCTCTTCCTGGCCCCTCCGCGCGAGGGATGGAGCGCTCGTCCCGCTGCCTGCTCCCTGAGCACTCATTAACCGCGGTGCTGCCGCTCCTGCCCGGGGAGGCCGGGCCAGTAGAGCCGCGCCCTTCCCGGTCCCTGCCCCGGCTCCAGGGTGAGGGCGAGGGCCGTGCCGTGCCATGGCCGCTCCCTGCTACCTGGGCTGGGATTTCAGCACGCAGCAGGTACCGCGCCGCCTCCCCCGTCCCTCCCGGTCCCTCCTCCCCTCCCTCGGCCGGGCGGCGGGGCCGGGG
>VZTN01014279.1:768-18591 GCA_013400515.1 Erpornis zantholeuca | reverse complement strand
TGCGGGGCTGCTCGCGGTCCCCGGGCGCAGCCGGGGCTGCGGGGAGCGGGGCGGTGCCCCCTGCCCGGGGCTCCCCACCCGCTGCAGCCTGGCACGGCTGATGCCAAATTATTCACAGAATCACACAGTCCTTTGGGTTGGATTGCCCACAGATGTTATGGAGTCTCTCTCGCTGGAGACAGTCAGTAGAGGTCTGGACAAAGTCCTGTGCCATGTGGTTTGGGACGAACCTACTAACCAGGGAGGTTGGACCAGATATCCACCGCGGTCCTTCCAACCTAACCGGTGCTGTGGAAGGGACCTCTGGAGATCATCCAGTTCAAACCCCCTGCCAAGGCAGGGTCACCTGGATCGGGTGACAAGGGACCACATCCAGCTGGGTTTAGCATGTCTTCAGAGAGGGAGACTCCACTTCCTTCCGTGCATACTGCTCCAGTGCTTTGCCACCATCAATGTAACAAAGTTCTTCCTCTTTTTGAAGTGGAACTTCCTGAGTTTTAGTTTTAGGCCATAATAATTCCCAGCACTTCGTGTGTTTTAAGATGTCCATGGCCTGCAGACAGTGCATATACCTGGTTGTTCTCCTGTCCCCTTCAGCTACATAAATGCACCCTTCATCCCTTTCTCCTTGCCCCATCTGAAGGGTTGTGTGTCCGAATGGGTCCTGCTTCCCCATCCTGCCAGGGATGAGTTAAATCCTGGAAACGAGTGCTGTGGCCCTTCTCTATATGCAGCCTGAAGGAAGACCCCTGTGCCTGCTGCTACAGAAGCTGGGATTTGCACCCCAGCCCAGCCTCCCAGCATCCTTGTGTGAAATCAAGACTCTGAACCTGGATCCCCAGGTTGGGTCGCTGCTTGAAATTCTGATTTGTCAGCACGGCCGGGTATTGCTGTGCTGCGAATACAAACTGTGCCCGAGTTGTGCAGAGGCCTGAATATGTTAAAAAGAGGTGTTTGGGCATACATCACCATGATGGTTGTGCTGAAGTTTGGGAGCTTGAAAAGATGCATCCAGGTTAGGTTGAACAAGTGTTTTTATGGGGACACACTACAAGCAGAGAGCCAATTAGGCTGCAGTGGGTCAGAGCTATTTTTAAGGTAGTGCAGTTTGGTAATGAGTTGTGCCAGGGCATAGATAATGACCCTACACTACTATGGTAAAAATGGGGTTGGCCTTGTTATTTGAATGCAGCTCCTTGAGATGACAGTCTTTGTTGGGATTTTTTTTGTCAGTTCTTTCGGCAGCAGTTTGCACTCTCTCCCTGGTTGAAATAGGCACAGAATGTGAGCTACTTTCTTGCTTTTCTTCTCGGTTCTTAATGTCTTTCTTCAGAACTAGGTGAACTCAAGTGAAGATAGATGAGGAGAGGTTGTGGTACCCTTCTAATTTGTGCTTACAAGAAGGCTCAGCTTTATGAAGTTGGGGATGTTGCTTTCTGTATGCTGCAGAAGCTCAAAATACACTTATGTAATGCCCTCTGAGCTTTGCCAAATGGGTAGAGTTTGATTTACTCACCATCTGGGGAGCAGAGAAGGTGTTCAAGGTACCCTAAATGGTCTGTAAGCTTCCTTGGTAAGATGGGACCAAAAAAAAAAAGGAGGTGAAAAAAAAATAAGTTATCTTTAATCTAAGATACTGTATTCTTTGGAGAAATTGGAACAACTGGCTACTATGATGCAAGCAATGAACCTGGTAATATGTTTGCTGTTCTTTAGCACATACTTGTAGCTCCTTCTTGTGAATCGGAGAAGAAAGAAAATGGGGAGAGGAAATATAAACAAAACTACATGTTGCTGAATTGGTGACATGCTGGAAATTCACATAATAACTTGTTTAATGTAAAATTATGCCCATACTTTCAATGAGTTGTATGCCTTGGGGTGATCTTTCTTTCTTTCCCATTTTGTCTGTAGGAATTAAATTATTATAAATGAGTTATGAGTGCTATTCAATTATTGCAAGATTTTGTTAACTTCCTGTTTTATATCTTCTAGTTGAAAGTCATTGCTATTGATGAACAGCTGAGGGTCATTTATGAGGATAATGTTCATTTTGATAAGGACCTTCCAGAATTTAAGTAAGGCTTTTGGTATTTTATTTTTTACTTGGATAATGTAATTTAAACTTTAGAAATTGGGGTGAAGGGATTGTTGCCCTATTTGGTCTCACTGATATGTATGGAGGCATGGAAAAAGGTAATGCCATGTTCATGTTTCCCACTCTGCAAGGGTAGTGTATGCTCTTGCCTTCCTTGCATGTAAATATGACAACAGCTCCCAAGAGGAAATAAATTAAGAAAATATTACCTCAAAATGTTATATATAAATAAACCATTTTTTTTTTCTTTTGTAACTTCAGGCTTGTGGACGTGACCGGGTGGGATGCTCTCAGAAGAGCAAGTAAATTACTTGAGGGGAACATCTAAGAGGCATTTGGAGACAAAATCAGTTGTTCAAATCTCACAATAAGATGTAGAATGACAGGCTGGCTAAACAATAGACTAGAATTGATAAACCACATCAACCAGTCACAAGTTTCAATAAAATACACTTATTTACTTGGTGATTTAACAGCAAAAATAAAACTTTGTCTTTGAGGTTCAAGTTGCTAATTGTGACAGAAATAACTGTGAATTACCTGGAGCCAAGGAGCAGTAGGAGCAATGGATTCCATCACAGATCTTACTTCAGGATCAGGGCCTTTCCTTGGAAATTACTTACTTTACAAGTGGGTCATACAAGTCACCTCCTAGGAGCTGTCTTTTACTTTTTCATGTTTCAAATACCAATCCCTGCTCTTAACATAAAAGCATTGCAAATTCTCTTTGGTCATTAATAAACTTGAAGATCTCTGCTTGGCAGAGAAAAAAATGTTGCTGAATTTACCAAGAGAAAATCCTGTTTTTCTGTAGGACTCAAGGTGGAGTCTATATTCACAGTGACAGACTGACAGTCACTTCACCAGTGCTTATGTGGGTCAAGGTATGAACAAACTTTCTATGGTTCAACTTCTTCCTTGCTGTTACAGAAATGAAAGTTTATTCTGAGCAATAGTGGAACTCATCACTCAAATCAACGTAGTCCTTTTGCTTATATTCTGTTTCTTTGAAGTGTTGCTCTGTGTCTTTGGTATGCAAATAGCAATGCTATCAACAAACCTAGTAAAAGTTGATAACATTTTGATGGGTTTTTCTGTTTGTTGCTACTCTTTGCAATTACAGCATTTTGTGTGTGAGAAATTCCTTCCTGACTTTCCCTGATTTGAAGAAAAAGACTGCTGTTTTTTTTTCCTCTCATACACAAATGGGGCAGCTGCCAGATTTCCTTGCTTAAATCTGTGTTTTCATAGCATCCAGGTTAAACTATTTTTTATAGAATAAGATTTGCTTACCAACTGATGTTGCAACTCATAAATGGTGAAGGAGCAATTTATTAATTGATTTCCAGTAACTATGACTGATGTTTATTTTGAAGTACAGTATTTTTTCTAATTTATAGAAAAAGCCCTTCCTTGCTTCTATGCAGACTCTGCAACACTTACTCTCACATGGTATTATGTAAATTTGTCTTACTATAGGGATTTGGGTAGTTAAAATATTTGAAAGGTCACAGAACCCCCAGCTGGTAATTCACAGCAGCTGACAAAGGTTTGGTAAATTTGCTTGCAGTTGGTTTTTGACCCATAATGAAGAGGAACAGTTATAATTATTAAATTAATAATATGATGATATAGGTGCACATGATGTTTCTTTGGAAGTTTTGCAGTGTTCCATTTGTTAAGAGAGGCTGGGAATTGCTGATCTAAATTAAACTATTTAGAGATAGATTCATTTTTAAACTTCAGAAAAATGTGTTGAGAACAACATTTACCTATGTGCTAAAATCACTTGAATTAGCCTTCTGTTAAAGAATTTCTGAATTTGCTGACCCTGGGGGCACTGGTATTGAGGTTACCTAATGTCTTGTAGGATGGGTGTAGGGTGTACCCCATTAAGATTTCATAAATTTCCAAAAATAAGAACAGAAAAAGATGATCTTGCTTTGTGTCTAGCACTCTTAAAAGTGCTTTTAATGAATTGGAATTCTTTTATTTTTGCCTCTTATTTAGGATTCAAAGAACAGATCTTTGTGATTCAGCTTGTTTAAAGATCTTATTTTTCCCCTGTGTGACTCAACTTTTCTTTTATGGACTCTCACTTAATAAATTAATTTATGCAGATTTTTGAGAAGTCCATAGTCATTAGCTAATTTTTCATTATCTGCCAATGAACTCTTAGCAGTGATGACATGAATTTGCTGTTTAATTCCAGAGTGTGAGTATGCATAATTTGATAGCTCGTTACTGTCATTCTTGGTTTTTTTTGTTGTTGTAGGCTCTGGATATGATCTTGGAAAAGATGAGGTCTTCAGGCTTTAACTTCTCTCAAGTCAGAGCTTTGTCTGGTGCTGGCCAGGTTAGTTTATAAAGAAAACTTCAGTTTCAATGTATTTCTTTGGCAGAGTATATGGTAGAGTG
This sequence comes from Erpornis zantholeuca, assembly GCA_013400515.1. Taxonomy (NCBI): domain Eukaryota; kingdom Metazoa; phylum Chordata; class Aves; order Passeriformes; family Timaliidae; genus Erpornis; species Erpornis zantholeuca. The sequence continues at coordinate 14,075 of VZTN01014279.1, read as the reverse complement.
ATAAATTTGAACAATTGTATGGCAGAAGACTGTAATGGCATAAAATAAGATCTGATTTTTTATATAAGTGTCCATAGACATTCTTCAGGGGAATTTGACACCTGAAGTATGCAAAGCAATCACTAGCAGACAGTGGGAGTGGAGGATGAGGTTTGCAGTGTAGTTGTTTAGATCAGCATAGTGCAGACCTGCTTAGCTTCCTATAGTTTCAATTTTTTGTTCATTTTGAATTTCAGCAGACCCAGGTGCTTGTGGAAAAATGGGGTAGAAAAAAAGAGCAAGGAGCAGAGTTTGCTAAAAGCAAAGTAACATCCCACTGAGCAGTTTTTTTTGGCTAGGACAGGGGTCTGCCCACAAACAACAAAACCTAAATTATAGGAGTTTTTGATGCAGAACTGACAAAAATGCTGCCATGATTTAGCCTGTAGTGCACAATGCTTTTTTTTTTTGAGATTAATAAAACCCACCCTGACATTTAGTCAGTTATCCAGTCTCCTCCTAGTACTCCAGTGAATCAACAAAGGCTTTTATAACTTTCCCAGATGATATTCAGAGTGAGGACAGCACCAAAGCAATAGCTAATTCTGACATGCAAGGTTTAGGTTATTCATCTTGATGTATCTGGGGCTAATTAATCAAAACCCTTGCTTTTATCTCCATGTTTCATTGATTGCAGCTGAAAGTCTGAGCAAAGTGCCTGAAAAATCAGAGCTTGTATCAAGTCTCTGTTATGAATTCATCAGTGGAGCAGAAGTTGGGCACTGCCAAGTAACCCCACCTCACTCAAGTGAAAAAGGGAGTGCATTTCCCTGATGCCCAAATTCTCTCTGTTTTGCCCACCCTCCAGCAAGGTGGGCAGGCTTGTAACTGATGGATCAGGGGGGGCTGTGCTGAAATAGCACAGACCTAAATCTTGACTGTGGAGCCCTGGCTACAGCTCAAAGAGCCCTCAAATAAGTATCTAATGCCATTAGTGTAATAATAGTTCCCACTAGAAGATTCTGTAGTTCAAAATAATATTCTGGTTTAGTGTCTGCTGTGCTCAGTCTTAAAGATTTTTTTATGAGACCCTTGATTTGAAAAGGAGCATTTTTGGGTGCTAGTTTGGAGAGAGTTCTTTTGTTCCTTAGAGTGTAGGATGAGAATATGAACTTTGAAGCTTGGAAGGGCATCTCCAAGTCCTGTTTCTCTATTTCCTACAGCAACATGGGAGTGTGTACTGGAAAAAAGGAAGCATCCAGATTTTAAAGAATGCATCATTCGAACTGCCTTTGCACCAATCACTAAAGGTAAGGTGCATAAAAGCTCTGAATGGAGAGCTGCACTGTCCTTTTTCTGATCCTTACACATTGCTTTTCTCCTTCCTCTAGTCTGGCCAGGTTGCAGGCCCCTGCAGCATAAATGAAATGTAGCAGTTATTCCTTCAGTTGCAGGGCTTTTGACATTTCATTTTCTCCTGAATGAGAGTATGTGCTGCTTCAAAAGCCTACAGGTGCCAGTGGGTGTCCCAGAATATTTCTGTGTCAGAGTAACAGCCTGTTTGTTCTTTTAGAAAATATTATTGTAAACAATCTCTAAATATTTTAAATTTTTAATGTATTTGTATTAACAAAAAATTGTGGTGAAAAAGAATGTTGTACCTGAGTTTCCTTGTAGTGCTTGTGATTTCATAAGCAAAAATATACATAAAAAAAGGACCAATTTACACTTACCTCTGAAAGGATGGATGTGTAATGCTGTATGGGCTTAAAATCTTAACCAAGTACCTTGTTGAACCTCAACATTTTGTGTTTTGTTGGCAAGCTTTGAACTCGGATTTTTATTTTTTTTTTAATAGGGAGGAATCAGCTTTTCTCTGGAAGACTTGTACTTTCCTTACTTCAGGGTCAGAAAGGACAGATGTATGTTGAAAGGAAGACTTTTGTATAAATGATGTGTTAAATCACTAGTTTTGTGCAAAACTCATGGAAATGCCATTAAAATGCTGGAATAAATGGTGTATTAAGCCTCAGTTGTATTCCAAAAGGGTTAGGCCATGCATTAAAGCGAAGTGTGTTAGTAGAGCTGTGGGAAGATAATCTGATGGTTTGCAGAGGAGTTCTAAAAGGGGATGAGGCTTTGGCTACCAGAGGATGTACTGAGACCTTGTGCTGCAGGGTCTGTGAAGTGACAGCAGAAAAACAGCGTTGCTTCCCTCTGATGCAAAATTTGGGTTGAACTTTTCATCACTGGCTGGCATTCTGCCCAATATCTGCTTTCTCTAATAGTTGGGAGAGGGGCAGAAGGCGTCGGAGAACTGAGCTGTGAGCTGATACGTACACCTGCTGTATTTTTACTACTCTAGCAGGGACTTCTCAGAGATCAAGCTTCCTAACAAAGGGTGTTGTTCATTACAGGGCTGTTTTTCAGTCAGTAACAGTCCCATCTGGATGGATTCCAGCACAGCCTCCCAGTGCAGAGCGCTGGAGAAAGCCGTGGGGGGAGCCCAGCACCTGGCGAGTGTCACTGGCTCCCGGGCCTATGAGGTGAGGAATGGATGGGGAGAAGGTTCCCAGCAGAATCCTGTGATAGGAACAATTCTGTCATCACAGGGAGCTGCAGCAGGCAACCATCAGCCATTAACTATGAAAGACAGAGCTGCTGAAGAAACTCTGACCATGCTGTGCTTTGCATTGTCTCACAAAGGAAGGTATGGAAATTTTACCATGGTGAAATGAACCAAACACTGGAAATTTTGCTGCAGGAGGCAAAACAGGAGTGAGTATTTGGCTATTGGTTCCCAAATACAGTGTTTGGTGGCCATGCTTAAAGTCTCAGGGCCTGCTTGTCCCCTGGGAGCATCTTGTGTGGCCACATTTCTATGGGGATGGCAACCCAGTTTGTGTTAATTTAGAGGAAATCCATCCACCTGCTTGTGGATTGCCTGCTCTAGGTTACTTCTGCAATTAAAAGAGTGGCCTTTTAATATTCCCTGGAGGCTATCAAGCAGCTGTGGACCTAAGAGAAGTGTTTCAGAAGTTCCGGAGGCTGTCAGAGATACATTGTCACTTGTCTCCTCTTCCTGACTCTTCCCTCCTTGTAACTCTGACAATGAGTTTTGGGGTGGGAGCAGGGCTGCCCTCCAGGCATCTCAGCACCTGGCTGCTTATGCTCTTGGTTCAGCAGAATAAGGCTTTAACCTCCCAAACTGATGCTTCTGGTTTTGAATCACCAGGCAAGGTTTATGGCCAATGTTGAAATCAGACTTTGCATACCGCTAAGAGTTTATTTTTCACTTGTTAAATGTTAAGGTTTCAGTGTTAGAAGGTTTTTTGATTATTTGACATAACATGTAGATGAAAAAGAAATATTCTTACAGCTGTTTTTAGCCTCTGCTGGAGTTGCTGCTTTGAGTATGAAACCTCCTGCTTTAATTTCAACTCACCTGCCTCATAGCAGGTACATAGGGTGTGTAGCTAAAACCTTTACAAGGATTTGAAGGCAGCATTTGAATTGTGCTGGTTCCTGTGCACAGAATAAGTGTGATTCATTCAATTGAACTGTCATTTCTGAAATGTAAATTATGGATAGTAATGCTTTTCCACATGCCTTTTTTTTCAAAAGGTGAACAAAATTCTCATAATGAGACTATGTGTTATACCCTGTTTAGTGCAGATTGCCTGCTGTGCACTGACTTTCATCATGCATCAGGCAAATTAAATATCCAAAGTGCAATGTTCTGAACTCATTACACAGAGTTAATGATTATTGACTCCATTTAGGGTTTGTGTTTCTAAGCATTTGCATTTCTTTCTCAGCGTTTTACAGGAAACCAGATAGCAAAGATTTACAGCCAGAATCCTGAGGTCTACAAGCAAACTGAGGTTGGTTTAACTTCAATTCCCTTATTGGGAAACACGGTTGAAAATCTTTTAAAATTAATTTTGAGCAGATGTTTCTACTGACTTTTTTACTAAAGATTATTTTGATCCTTGTATTTGAATTTAGGATGAAAATAGAAAAGTTCATTAGTTTCTTTTTAAATTTTGTTAAACTATTAGTAGTTAGGCAGATAAAAATCAGATATCAGTTCAATTTTGAGTGTTATATTTCTCAAGCTGGTGAATAGAGCTTTAAACTGAAGTTGTTGGGGGAGGAGAACCTCAGTTCATCCCACTCCTACCAGTTTGGTGCCAGTGCCAGAAGGAGACACCCAGAGCCTGGAGAGGGATGTCAGGTCAGCAGGGGAGCACCCGAGGGACAGCAGCAGCCACTAAAGTCACCTTCATTGGGGGTCCAGCTTAAATGTCTGGGCAAGCACACATGGTATGGGAAATAAACAGGAGTTAGAGGTTATGATCCTTTTGGCATCATGCAGACATGGTGGGATGCCTCCTGGAGTGTTGGAATGGAAGGATACAGGCACTCCTAAGCTGGTTAATATTCAAGGATCACCTCCTTCAAGCTCTGAAGTGATGCATCCCAACAAAGGTTAAGTCAGGCAAAAGCACCAGGAGGCCTGTGTGGAGGAATAGATTGCTCCTGGACAAGCTCAAACACAACACAGAAGCCTATGGAAGGTGGAAATAAATGCAATAGCCTGGCAGGAACACAGAGAGGTTGTCTGAGCAGTCAGGGATCAGGTTAGGGAAGCTGAAACCCAGAAAAAAATTAAATCTGACCAGGGACATCAAGAGCAACAAGAAAAGTGTTTATAGGTATGTTGGTGATAAAACGAAGATTTTGATAAATGTAGGACATCTCCAGAAGGAAGTGGGAGACCTGGTTACTCAGGCTATGAAGAAGGCCAGGTACTCCATGAATTTTTGCCTCAGCCTTCACTGGCAAGAGATCCAGCCACATCCCCTGAGTCACAGCAGGCAAGGCAGGGACTGGGACAATGAAAAACCACGTGGTGTAGGAGAAGATCACATTCAAGACCATCTAAGGAACCTGAAGGTGCACAAGTCCATGGGGCCTGATGAGATACACTCATGAGTTCTGAGGGAACCGGTGGATGAAGTGGCTAAGCCACTATCCATCACATCTGAGAAGCTGTGGCAGTCTGGTGAAGTTCCCACTGTCTGGAAAAGGAGAAACACAGACCCCATTTTTACAAAGGGAAATAAGGAAGAGCTGGGGAAGCACAGGCCAGTCAGTCTCACCTCTGTGCCTGGCAAGGTCATGGAGCAGATCCTCCTGGGAGCTGTGCTGAGACACATGGGACATAAGGAGGTGATGGTGACAGACACCACGACTTCACTGAGGGCAAACAGTGCCTGAAACATCTGATGCCTGCTGTGATGGGGTAACAGAGTTTGTGGAGGAAGAACAACTGATGTCAGCTGCCTGGAGTTGTGCAAAGTGTTCAACACTGTCCAGCACAGTATCCTTGTCTCTAAACTGGAGAGAAATGGATTTGACAGATGGAGCCCTGTGGATTGGGAATTGGCACTCAAAGAGTTGGGGTCAGTGGCTCGATGTCCAAGTGGAGAGCAGTGATGAGTGTTGTTCTTCAGGGGTGGGGACTGGGAGATGCTGTTAAACATCTTTGTTATGACACAGACAGTGGGACTGAGGGCACCCTCAGCAGGTTTGCCAGTGACACCATGCAGAGGGACCTGGGCAGGCTGGAGAGGTGGGGCTGTGTGAACCTCAGGAACTTCAACAAGGCCAAGTGGCTTCCATTTTCCACTGAGGAGTTACTTTGATTCTATTATTTCATTTTAATTGCATTGTGTTGTTGGTTTCCTCTTGATTTTTAATTTTCAGAAATCAACTTGCAATTCCATTGCTATTTTAGTTTCTTGACTCTGCATCTAGCTGTGACTGAAATGCCATGGTTTGAAGCAAGGTTAAAACTCCATGAAAGAATCATGTGAATGAGAGTCCTATCCTGTGATTAGAATATGCCAAACATCCAGACCCATGAAACCAGGATGCTCCTGGTTTTCCACTACTTCCATTTTTTTTATTTTTTTTTTTTCTTTTTTTAATCTCACCCCTGTATGAAGCAGTTCATTTAATGAGAAAGTGAGCTGCGAAGTTGACTCTGTATTTTGTGGGAGAATACTTAATTTTTAATTTTATTTCCTTATTTTCTTTTCCATTCTCATCATAACTAGTGAGGTGTGAGATGAAACAGAACACTAGTATGGTCTGATCACAAGCTTAAGACTAAATTTTGAGAAAGATATATTACTGGGGGGAGGTGGGTCCATGGAACTGAGAAGTGGTCAGACCAATTTCAGACTTTGAGGGCTGTTTAAACTGATGGCAGCTTTCAGCAATAAAGCCTACACAAGATGTGTTCAAGCACAAAATATGTCTGCCAGAGCTGCTCTTGGGGACCCTCAAGGAGCACTTAACAGCTTGGCAATCTCAGTGACATGTGGAAGGTGGATGTTTTTGCTTCGGTAGGTCAGCTTGCTGAACTGGCTGGCTGATTTGCAGTTTAACTTCATCCTTTTTTCCTTCCATTTCAGGCAGCTAGTGCCCACTGGGGCACCACAGAAGGTAGGCCTTTGTTATCTGAGCACGATGTGATATAGTTTTGGGGAGAGGTGCACGTGCATCATTAAATTTCCTGGCCATTCCAACCACCTCTTAGGGCTCTGGCTGTAGGCTGTCCCTGAATGCTGTGTGAAGCAGTGGTTTTGTGATCACTGATAAAAAACCTGCCATTTCTGCCTCACTCCACCAGGACAGGTTTGATTCTGTTTAGTTATTGGGTGACAACCACGTTTCTTCTGAGTGAGCCACAGCACAGAATGAGGAATTTTTTTGTGCTTTTGTGCCAGCTTCTTGGGAACAGACAATGCTTGGGTCATGCAGACACCCTGGTGGTGGCTGGTTAACTTGGTAGTTCACACAGCAGATGTGAAGAGGAAGCAGGTTCATGGTGGAAGCAGTGTTTGTGCTACATGGGGCATTTTTTGGCCAGCCCTACAGCTGGATTCGTGCAGGTGGAGCATGCCCTGAGGCAGAGCTGCAGGCAGAGGCTCAGTTCAAAGCTGATTGTTACCAGCTCCTGGGAGTAATTCTTGGGAGATCTGGGGTCTCAGCTGGAAGGAAGGCAAAGGGTCACACAGAAGTGCTAAAGGTGCTTGCAGAGCCTTGCCAGAGCTTCTGAAAGCTTACAGACCTGACCTCTGGGTGGGGCAGAGCATGGTTCTGGGCATTTCCCCTGCCATCAACACTCAGGTGATTTTGTGTGTGTGTGGTTTTTTTTCCTTAGAAAGTGTTTTTCTTTGCAATGAGTTTCTGTGATCGACCCGAGATGTGGGTTCATGCTAACACAGAGTGTGCTAACATATGTGTGTTTTGGGTGTTTCAGAAGGCAGAGCTATTAACAGCTTTTATCATGGGGTTACTTTTAGATTGATATCTGCTGTATTACTGCGATGGTCAGAACTGAATAATCCTTCTAGGTGTATTTTGTGTGCTTTCTGGGCCTAACCTTAAGCATCTATTAACATTTGCTGCTTCCAATTAATTTCTTTGCTTTCCAGTTACTTTCTTTGAAGTGGATACTGATGGAACTCACTATGTCTCACTTTTTTTTTGCAGAGAATCTCTTTGGTCAGTAGCTTTGCAGCTTCCCTTTTCCTGGGAACTTATGCACCCATTGATTACAGTGATGGTAAGTGTGGGCTTTCTCATAGTAACAACTTAACAAGGAAATTTTCCTTTCCATCCCCACCTTACATAGATGGGGGACAAGGTCTCAGGTATATGTTTTCTTTCTTTAAATTTTAATGACAAGAATATTAGATTTCAAGCTAAATTACTCCTTTCAGCTTGTTGTTTGCTGTGCTTCTCTACCCCCATCCTACTGATTTCCACTTCTATCAAATCGATCCAGGGAAAAGATTCTTAAATGTAATTATAGCTTTTTTCATTATTTTGTGATGTGTAAAGGAGTGATGAAAGATCTTTTAGAGGAGTCAGAAAGTTGTGGAATCTTAAACTAAGCTTCAGAATTCTGATATTTGTTCTGGTTTAGTTCAGAGGTGCACAGGATGTGAACATGATGTATATTGTGATAATTTTTTCCCCACCTAGCTGGAGTATGGATCTACAACAGAAGTATATTTTCAAAATGAACCAGGAAAAAAACATAAATAAAGCAAAAAAGTACTAAACCCAGCTAAAAAAATAATCTTCCATGTCTCTCTATTCATCATAACAAAGACAAAAAAAGTGACAAGACTACTGTCTCTCTGTTGTGTGTTATCTCAGTTATCCAGCTTTTAAATGGCAATTTTAAATGGCAATTACAAAGGAGAGCATTTTCCTGGGAGCTGTGCTGTTATTTCCAAATAGCATTTCTGATTTCTGCTCTGAAACTAAGAGAAGATATATTTCAGAGCTGAAAGGTTAGATAACAAGGCTCTCTATGGAATTTTTGCATTATAGAGATGTGGTTGACACCCATGTGTTAAGACTGATTTATTTTTTCTCCTTTGTTATTCCATCAAGTCTTACAGGAAAAGACAAGACACCTCCCAGCTAGCTAATGGACAACTTGACAACTTGCTTGCTATCAGTTACACTCAAGACCTCAGAAATGGCAAAGCAATCCATGCTTATTTTATAACACTTGTGAGATTATTGTATCTTTTTTCTGGTCTTGTCCTTTTAGCCAAGCATTTCACAGCTGATTTTTTTTTTGTGTGTGTATTACTGGCAACAATAACTCTTTGGAGATTTGCACTTTGCTCCTCAGCAGGTCCAAATACTGAGAGCACTTGAGCTGCTCAGCCACCTACTGTATTTCAAAGAGAGATAGTGAGGTCTTTAGGTGCTTTTTCTGATAAAGAAACATAATGATTTTTTATTTTTCAATGAGAGTGAAGTGTTATTTTCAATTGGAATGTTTAAAATTATAAGCATCAAAAACATCTTGTGTTTGTGGGTTTTTTTTTAAATTTTTTTGATAATATTACTTTTCTGCTTCTGGAAGCAAGTGAAGGAAAGCCATTCTTCTCCAATTTCATAACATGAAAATTTGTTGGAAAACAAAATATTTTAAAGTAAAGAAAAGTAAAATTTCCTTAGAAAATGAGTCATATTTTTCAAACAGCTCCAGGAGAGCCAGTTCTGCTACACCTGTGGATATTTAGAGAACTTGAATAAATGTTATGTGCTGTTCAGAGCATGTATGATTATTAAATCTTAGTGTGAAAAAAGATAAGAAAACTAAGCAGGATGTTACAGTTCTCTTCACAAGACAAAAGATTTTTTGTCATTGTAAGCTATATTTTGCCTCATTCGTTCCTTTCTTCTGTTAATATAATGAGAGAGAATTCTAATTCCAGTAAAAAAATATAAGTATAGTGGATGCAGTAGTTACTTGGATGCAGCTGAAAAACTTGTTTTCTTGTCATTTACAATTTCCTGCAATTCACTTGATCTTTTACTTTGCACCTGTGTATTGTAGTTTAAAATGCATCTTTCAAAATAATATTCAGATAATAGACCTATTCTTCATTTCTGTAGGTTTAACTTCAGGTCATATTGTCTTTAAAAGACCCTGTCAAATTGTTTAGCTCTACACAATAACTTATCTCTCTAAATTTGCAGGTTATTGTGGGAAATGTGCTATTCAGTTTCAGGATTTTTTCCTTTTCTTCTTAAAAGGTCCAATCTTGTAAGGTTCAAATCACTTGTGAATGGCTAAGCACCCTGAGTGATTGATTTAAAAAAAAATGAAATTACCTTCTTGTGGAATGAAGAATGATTTTCATTTAAATTGTGCAGATGTTAAAAGTAAGATACATCTGGGACCTACACAACTCGAACACTTGTTTCTTTTAGAAGACACCTTAAAAAACAGCAATTCAGCTCTTGACCTAGAGAAGCTTTATCTTTTGAAATGCTTTTCTAAGAGCCTTAGGCAAATCTAAGCTTAGCATACTTGGTTTTGTTGTTCTATCAAAAAAGGATGTGTTGGACTGAAGGCTTTTCAAAAGGAGTGTGGTGGGCTGAATTTACTCCTCTTGTAGCTTGTGTGGTGTCAGCAGTTAGCACTGCTCGTGGCTTCAGCTCACTGACAAGGCAATCCAGAGGGCTGTAATGCAGAAACAGATGCACTTTACTGCTTGTAAATGTATGCAAATATTGATCTTTACCTTGTTGATTAATAAAACCAGTTAGTCTGCATCGTTGGGTCATTGGAATGAAAGTGTTTGGATTCCCCCATTTCCCCCAAGCGTTCAAGCACTTACAGTTTTGTTATGTAGTAAATATTAGCAAGTCCTGATTGTGCTCCTGGTCATTCTGTGCTAAAAGTCAGTGATGTTTGCAGTGAAATATGGAAATCTATTCATCCACCTATTGACCCTTTCCTCAGTCCTTGCTGTGCCATGGCCTTGGCTGTTGACCTTCACTGCTGATGGGGTGACAAGTCAAAGGGCTTCCTTTGAGTTTTGTTTATTTTCTCCCCTTACTTCTCACATTATTGCTCTTTTTAAGTGTTGAACTTTGTGGTGTAGGTCAAGAGCAGAGGTGCTAGAGTTAGAAACTCGGTGTGCATCACCCCTCATATAATCAGAGGAGCATTCAGCTCTGTTTTTTTGTTTTCCACTGACTAGAGACTCCCATGCCAACAGCTGGATAGGATGAACCCAGCCCAACAGATTAATAGTTCTTCTAAAACTGTTGTTTCACATTTTTTAAATGAGTTTCTGAGGCTGGGGCAAATTACCTCATCTCTTTTCTCAGGGCACGTGAAAGTCTTTGTGCCACTGCATCTACTGGTCAGTAAACTGAAATGTTGTTTCTGTATAATGTAAACATTCAGTTATAAAGATTAGAGGCTTTTCTGCTTTATGCAGAATGTCTTGCAAAATTGCAAGACTAAGGAATGTCTTGCAAAATTGCATTGGAGGGTAGTGGTGAAATGTTTGTTTAGGCTTGTGGGGTGTGGAGCAAGAAGGATTTAAAAAAAATCTGCAGAAAACCATAACTTTTCTGTAGAAAATTGCTATTTATTTAAAGATTCTGTTCCTCACTGATAAATTTAGTTTGGTGAAGGTGTTCTTGGCCTTTTAAATCATAGACTTTTCCAGGAAGATGTATAGGTTTGTGTATTTCCTCTTAGAAAGCCCTGTTAGGTCTGAGAGCATGGAACACATGGTTGTTCACACCCTCTACCTCTGAAAAGTGCAGATGGTGACTCTTGGCTGAGTTTACCTTGTCAGGACACAGTTTATCCTGGGAAGGAGGGGATGGCAGGATTCAAGAGTGATGTCCCATAAAGCACTGGAGTAAATCTTGCCATCTTTCCTTTTCTCTATGTGTAGTAGTGATTTTCATGGCAGAAAATTATTTGCATCCTTTGCCTGTGGGAGGGTTGTTGCACTCTGTGCTCTGTCAAGTTCCTGCTGTTGCATCATAGGCCAAATATGTTAAATCTGTTTAATTTGCTTGAAATGAGATCGATTGATTTGGATAAAATTAATTATATTTTTATGTTATGAAGTATAATCAAATATCCTGCTGTTTGGCTTGGGTTACTCCAGTGTCTCAGCTCGAGTGTGCAACACTTTCTGTTTACAACACTGTGTGGAGCACTAGGTCCAGACCACGCTGGTGGTGTTTAGGATTGGACTGATAAATATAAAGTTTGTTTAAAAATGCTATTAAACCCATTTTTAAGCCTGTGTGAAAAGGTCTGCTGGGAGTTGATGGGGTGGGCTCGTTTGTGCTTATGTAACCAGCAGCAGGAGAGAGTGTGGAGTGTCTTACAAGACCTTTCTCAGAGTAGAAGCACTGCTGGAGCTTTGTGATGTGCTGTCTGAGGTGGAGGTTGAATCCTTTTCTTCCTCTGCATCCCAGCACTGCAAGCAAAGGCTTGTTCCACAGACACTGCATGTGGCATCAACTTCACCATCTTTATCATCTAAAAAGCTTGAAGATGTATTAAGGGAAGGAAATACCAGGTTTTCCACTGTGCTCAACTGAGGATGTGGCTGTGTTACTGAGAGAAATGAGTGGTGGGCTAAGCAAGCAGTCTTTGAGATGAAAATGGTGTTAATCTAGAATGAGACTACTGTCTCTGAGCAGCACTAACCAGAAATATATCCAGATTTTCAACTCTAATGAAATGTGCAATTAAAGGCATCTTAGAATCATAAGCCAGGGGTGTGGAGTGCTCAGTATGTTATATAGATTTGGCCACTAACCAACTTCAATTAACTTTTAAACCAGAAAAAGAAATGGGGAAAGTGCAATGAGAAATCAAACCAAAACTGCACAGACCTTTCTCAGATCTAGTTTCAGTTCTGACAAGGAAATAGATGACCAAATCAGTTATTTAGGTTTTTTGCATCCTGTAAATCAGTTCACAGAATTTGTCCTTTAGAGGTTTGCACACTTGCAGGTGTTGCAGATTTCAGTTGTGCTGCTCAGCATTCCTGAAAATCATGGCTTTGGTATTCAAAACTGGATACCAAATTATCCTCAAAATTAGGGCTTTATTTGAAAAATTGAATTGGGAAACATTGATATGGAGGAAGATTAGTCAGCATGGATTTAGATGCTTGTAGGATACTCTACTCAAAGGTAGTAGTAGTGTAAATCCATCCCACCCAGGGGGAATTTCTTCACTTTTAGGTTTCTGCTGAGCACAACACATCTTCAAGGGACATTGTTCCATCACATTTACTTAACTGTAGTGAAGTCCTTGTGTAAGGTGGAAGATTTGGGGAGGAGTTGATGGGGAGGAATTGATATTCTTGTTTTTACTCATAATTTGTGAATTACTGAATTGCCTAGTGCACTGTACATCAGAGAGACATTTTCTGCTATTTTTGCAGGTGAAAGCTCTCTAGAGGCTGAATTATTAGTATCCTTTATTCTTAGAAGAGCTGAAACTGTTCTCTTTAAATATAAAACATGCACCTGTAGATTTTCTGTTGTTGGAATTTCCTGGTTTTTGCTTAATCCTGTGCACTTCCTGTTTTGATCTGTCCTGTAGGTTCTGGTATGAACTTGCTGCAGATTTGGGAAAAGGCATGGTCAAAGTCCTGCCTTGATGCTTGTGCCCCTGGATTAGAGGAGAGACTGGGATGCCCTGTACCATCCCACTCAGTCCTGGTATGTGCCTGTCCAGAAGAGTTGTAAGCAATGAATGGGGCTTTGTTGGGAGTTCTGCTACTACAGAGTTGCCTTTCCCTGGTCTTAAAATTAAAACCAAAACCTGGTTTGTGGGGAAAAATGTTTTTTACCTCAGTATTTATTTTGGGATCTTTGGGTACAGCACTTTGTCCAGGTGGAATGCCCCAAAATGCCTGCACTGCCTGCCTCCCACACTGACATACACG
>VZTN01014278.1:0-61589 GCA_013400515.1 Erpornis zantholeuca | reverse complement strand
TATCTTTGGTTGGTGCTTATATGCTTAGCTCACACTGTATATAGACACCTAAATTTAGGCTCTGTACTATAATCTGAATTCTACATTTATCAGTTACTAAACTGATTCTCACAAATGTTTTGGTAGAAACTAGAATAACAAAGAAAAAGCTGTCCTTTCTTCCACTTAATTTTTTTAACTGATAATTTCTCTGACAGCCTGAATGTTTCTGAAGGAAAATATTCCTACTGCATGGTCTTAGTGTCTCAGTTGAGTATGTTGAAAACAAATTGCTTCCTGGCAGATTCCTGTAAGGAGTGACAGAGAACATGGGCCACCTCTGGTGTTGAAGTTTACACAGTGTGAATCTCTGTCTTCTGTTCTCTCGTGGAGGAATCGGGTGATAGAATGATTTTATTTCTGAGAAGACATAAGTTATTTTCAACACATTTCATATCTCAGAAACTAATATGGCTAAAGAATTTTGAAAATTAATGCTGAAGTACTCGAAATTAATCAGTTTTTTGAGTAAGATAATTTTTAAGTCCCTTTGAAGCCAATGCAATTGGTGTAAATGAGTAGTTGTGTTGCTTATAATGAGGTCATAGTAGAAAATTTTCTGCACCTTTCGAATTCCCTGTATAACAACATTGATTCAATAACTGCTTTTAATTGATTAAATCATTCCTCTTTCCCATTGCCTATAAAATTACAAATAAAAAAAAAAATACCAGTGGCTGGAAAGCATGATTATAAAGCCCTTGATATGTAGATGTACAGATGAAGAGAAGGTTTAGAACTCAGAAAAACATTGCTTTAGATTTTAGAAATAAAGCTTAACAATCATTTTAATTTAAAAAAAAATTGCTACTAACCAGATGTAGATCAACACACGTAGAATTGTGTTCACAAGCATTGACTATGCAGTCATCAATGTCTTGGTCACATTTCAGTCCTGCATATCCTGGGTTGCACAAACAATAGAAGCCATCGACAACTGCAACAGAGATGGTACTTCAGTACTAAGAGTCATAACAACAAGTGTAGTAACATTAGTTAGTTACAGTTATGAACACTATCTGGAAGATCTTAGGACCAGCTTTACTTAAATATGTGGACATGTTAAAAAATCAAAATCAATTAAATGTGATATCAACATATCTTTTAAATATGAAAGCAGATTAATGTACTGCATTTTGTTTAAACAATGGAAATATTTTAATTCAAGAGTTATAAATCAATGAGATAAAAACTAATGTTATCTTGCAAGAAATGAGTAATTTTCCATCACTAAACAGTCACAAAATACATAAGAGTCTATAATTTTAATTATGTTTAAATGAGATTTGTCAGTTAAACAGGTTGTTTTTAATGTTGTTGTTGTTGTAAGGAATGCCTCATATTATACCACTGTATAAAGGGAAAACTTACTTGAGCTGAATGTTTCCATGATGTATTTCTTAACAAGATAATTATAAGAATCCTGTCTCTTTTTCATCATTAGTGATCCAGATGGAGAGGAGTCTTTAGAGTGCTCCATCCATATATGGAGTTCATGACAGCAGTAATTGCACTTCTTGCGGGCCTGCATTTATTTTAACCTCAAAGGGGTCCCTGGATTCTTCATTATCACCGAGACTTACCATAGAATCTGTTCTACCATTGTGTCTGTACACACAGTCACTACTGTGTTCATTAACTGCTTTAAGTCCTTCAGCCCAGGAGCATTATTCATGTGCTGAAAGTTTCCCAGATTCCTTAGGAATCCAACTTTCTGCAGTCAGTGCACATAGGGTAGAGGAACTCAAATGTCCACATGATAAAACTCAAGCCAGAGGCACCACAAAGACAAGCTATTCCCCCAAAAAATGGCACTTTGTAACTTTAATACATCTTGTCTAAATTCTAGTTCAAAAATATCTCTAAACTAATGTACACCACATACAAAACATCTGTAAATGTAGTAGGAAATAGTCTTTACTAGATAGAAGATGAAGTCACTCACCTTATTCCCAGATAAAGAAAGACAGACTTCTTAAGATATTTTATTAAAACCAATTTTTATTTTTTATATTAACTAGGAGAGTTTTAGACAATGATTTCTTTAGTAATGTGGGCTCTGTTCTTTAGGATCTCATCTGAAACCAGTAAGTTGATTAGATTGTCTGCAAATTTTTCTAAAAAAAAAGTGCATTTCATGGAAGTTCTTAAATCATCATTCTTTTTTGAAAAAGGATGTGAGGAAACAGGAGAGAGATGCAGAAGAAGACAAACACAGTTACTCAGTGCTTAATGTGTGGACCCTAAGAGGAAAAGTTGAATAAACCAGGCTTGCTTTGTATTAGACCTTCAGGGAGGTGTTAATTGTGAGAGGGCTATATAACAATAACTTCAAGGATAGTTGCACCAATGATGGAACTGAAATCCTCTTAGTAGTGCTAGGAGGTGTTATGAGGCAATAGCTAAAAGTTCCAGCTGAGGACATTTGGGTGGGACTGGAAGAAGGTGAGCATTACCAGAGTAGTTAATCAGTGGATTGTGCTGTCCCAAAGAGCTTGTGAAATTCCTGTCCCTCTTTGGAGGCTTTCAAAACTCAGCTAGAAAAATCCCTGACTGACTTGTTCTAGCACTTTTAATAGCCTAGCTTCATGCAGGGTTGACTACATGACCTCCAGATGTCTTTCAGCTTTCCAGTCAGCATTTTAAGTTTCTCTGAAAAATACTACTTCTACTTTTTTTTTTTTTTTTACCAAATGTAGAAGGTGCCTGATAGGTGTAAGAGCCCCATAAAACTTTCAAGTAAGTACTCCATACCTAGATTGCTACTAAACTTAGCCTGCCAATCCATACAGGATATAGTAGGGTAATTAAGTTGCTTCTAACACCTTTAAGTATATATTCCAATGAAAGAGTAAGCTACACAGTTACACAGCAAAAGGCACATTATAGTAAACAGACTCACCCTTTTACCTTAGTATGAAATTAAACAGAATTTCTTGACTTATTAGAATTATGACATATAATGCCTAAATGCTCCATGAGCTCTTTTTCTGCACCTTAATATTGTCTCATCAAATGCACAATGTAAGATGTTTTTGGCTAATTTAGGTATCAAAGGAGACAGCACAAATCTCATTAAAATTTCTCATTAGCTACAATTCTGGCTCCCTGAACACAAAAACCCCAGTGCCAGGAGTTGAGGCATTTTGGAAAAAATAATACTTCTGGTACAGGCTGTGGAGCTTCAGACAAACTAAATTTCAGTAAATTATCCACTGTTCTCCCCAGAGCAGCTCAGCAGCTACAGAAGCTTCAAGAGAAAGACTACTCTGCATTAAAGTGAGTAACCAGAACTGAACTCACTGTCATAGCAGTATCCATGGAGGCAAGGGTTAGAGCTGCACTCATTGACATTGATCTCACAGCGTGGACCTGCAAAGCCCTTCACACACTGGCAGTGGAATCCAAGGGGAAAAACGTCCAAATTCATTTCTTCTATGCACACAGCTCCATTCTCACAGGGATTGCTGGCCTCACAAGGCCTAAACTCACAGTTCAAACCTGAAAAAGAAAACGGTAAAGCTGTCAGTGTTAAAATAATGAATATATCCCTGCAGCTGCTGCCTATTATGAGCTTTATTTTCTTTATAACCCTGGTTAAGATAGAGTTGGAGGGCCTCAGAGGTACATATATGTATATTACCAGGCAGAAACATTTATTTGCTTGATAGAATTAAAAAAAAAAAAAGTCAATTTATATTTTGTTTATATTGCTTTCTGTGATAAAATGTACTTTAAAAACTTAATAGCTATCTCATAGATTTTGATATATAGGTGTATCTTATAGCTTTTTTCTTTACCCTTGTGCTTTAAATGGCACAAAAATGGAATTTTTTGAAATGGTTTTGATTGAATCTTCCTGCTATTTCTTCCTGATAACCTGTTGTCACAACTACCATGTGAACTGTTCATACATTAACTAATAATACTGAACATGAATTAAATATATGTAACATTGTATAATTGTTCTGCTTACCATAAGTGACTGAACACAAATTATTTTACTGAAAATATGTACTTATTTAATCATGAGTGAACGCCTCCATTATTCATAAAAATTCCATACAGTAGAAAATCTCACACAGTCCCATTGTATTCTTTCCTTACTAACATTCTCTCGTATAGCACATTATGTACATTTATCTGGGCTGTCCAAGGGACTGTGTGATTTTGGATCTTGGTGTGGATGCTGTGGATCTTGGATAACAGATGCCCTCATCTAAATCTCTAATTTGTAATAATTAGACAAAAAGAGATTTAAAGGCCCTATAAAATGAGCCTTAATTTTTTAGAACATAAACTAGACTGTTTCATGTTTTCCAGTACTCAAACTGGAAATGAGGAGGGCAGAGACAACTGAGATCAAATGGGTTTGGGTTTGTAAATCTGCCTGCCTTTTTCACTCAGTATTGCTGGAGGCAAGTCTGTTCTTTCAGGCTTGGTTTCAGACAGGGCTCAGTGGCCATCAGGGCAGCAACAAACAGTACACAAGCCCCTCTGAACCCCTTTGAAGCCTTTTCATGACTACTGAAGCTGGGCTGTGTCTATGCTATGTGTTCTGATGGAGCTTCCTAGGGCTTGCCCTAACACAGGCCTTCTGCACCCTTCACCTTGCCCCAGCCCTGGTTGCCAAGCCATTCCTTTCTGCAGCAGTTGCTCCCTCTCCCAACAACATCTCTGTTCCTCAGGGACACTGTAACCTTAACCCAGTGATGGGAAATGTGTCACTCCAAGATAAAACACCTGGGTAGTCATGTGGAAAATATAATCCACACAGTTACGCTATGGTGGGTTGACCTTGGCAGCTGACAGATGCCCATCCAACCACTCTCTTGCTCACCCTCAACAGGAAGGTAAAAAAAATAAGAAAACCTTATGGACCATGATGTAGGCACGTTATTTACAAATTACTGACATGGGCAAGATAGAATCAACTTGAGGAAAACTGATTGAATTCATTGCCAATTAAAAATAGCATAGGATGGTAAAAAACAAACACAAAGCTTAAACCACCTTTTTCCACCCCTCTTTTCTTCCCAGACTCAACCTCAAGATGTGGTGTTCCCCCACCCTGTTTTTCCCCCTTCCCTGCTGAATCCTGGCCACTCCCTTGGGCTTCTCCTATAGGTCTCTGAGGGACCCCCAACTCCACCCCACCTTATCCCCATGAAACTCCAGACCCTCTGGCTTTCCAGTTCTTTGTCTTCCGGGGACCTGCATGCTATCATGGGAATAAAGATCTTCTGTGCTCCCCATGCAGACCTCTTCTCATCTTCTTTGCTGCTGCCTTCTTTCAAAGAGCAAAGATGCCAGAGCTGTCCCTGTGGCTCCCCAGCCAGTGCAGGTGCTGTGGCCATGCCTTCAGAGGGAAGGTTTGGAGCACAGGGGGCTGACCCACGCTGGGTAGAAATGCTCTTTGGCACTGCTTGCAGCCTGCCACTCCACCGAAAAGCCAGGAAACTGCAACATCACTCCTTGACTCCAGACTCCTTTACATCCTCCTCACCCATGAATAGCACACAGGGATGGGGAATGGGAACTGTGGTCAGTCCATGACAGCTCTTCTCTGACCCTCACACTTTTGCCCTGCTTCAGTGCAGACCCCCCACGGGCCACAGATCCTGCCAGGAGCTGTCATAATAATGAAAAAAACACTGTCCAAAATGTCAGCAGGATTCTAGGTGAGCTGACTGCTTACTGTAAGACAGTCATCTAAGGACTAAATTCTAAAGGCTTTTAATAACAAGAACAACAAGAAGGAACAGAACTGAGGTTAAAAAAATTCTGGAAACCCTTTGACCCCAGTAATGATGCTGACAAAAGAGGAAAAAACAACACAAGTTGTTCCCTGTCTTTATGCTTACGATCTCTCTGATGCAGGATGATCCTGCTAAAGACAGCCAACACTCTCAGATCTGGAATTCATGAAAGTGCACAGCAAAAGAAGCCATATGGCTCATTGAGATTTTGCCCTGAAGTTTTCATATTTATATCACAACAGCTTGACATGAACGAAAACCCTGCTGATTCCTGAGTGGAATAACACAAATAAGCTTAACACATGGCTCACAATCCTAAATGGAACTGTCAGATGATCCAGTAACGCAGTACTTAATTTTCTTTACCTGGAGAGGTAGCTTACCCCTTTGCATCTACCTTCTGTGCACTTCCTTTTCTCTTTACATTTACTCAGGAGTGCCCCATTTATCTGTTTTTCTGCCACACTTGCTTGAGTTTGCGCACATTGGAAAGAACTGTGCTTTGAGGAAATTGTCTTTTAAGATAAATCAGTGGGCTCAAGATGAATCCTTTTTCCTTTCAGTGCAATCTCTAATGGGAGCTTGCCCAACAGATTTCTGAGCGAATGCAAACCAGCTCACTGAAGTTTGGAATCATTATTGCACTGCTTGAATTTCTCATTTCTCTTAAGATTATGAACTCTATAATCTCACTGCTGTTATTGCCAGAGTTGTTTTTCACCTCTACATCCCAAACTTCCTCTTGCTTATTCACAAATATATAATACAGATAAATATCTCCCCTAGTTATCCCGTCTTGCAATTTCTTAAAAAAATTGTCAACATGGTCAATTATTTGTGTCTTCCCATGTTGTCTTTCCAGCAAAAGTCAGTGTGGTAATATCTAAAGGGGAACTAATATTCCTAAGTCTTTTTCTGTTTCCTAAAGATGACTTCATAAACGTTTCTGGATCAAGCTATCTGTAGCAGACATCCACCACAATATATCTTTAAATGGTTGCCATTCCATTCTGCCTGATCTACTTGAGTGATGCATAAGTGAAGTCTTGCCTGTGACCTTAATCAGATATTAACCCCCAGGATGCTTCTCTTCCTACCAACAGCTCTTTGCAGCAGTGCTGGGAAAATTCTAACTGGGCCCTCACAGCTTCCATCCCTGCTGCTATAGTCCCCTAGCCACCTTTGATATGCTCTGGGTTGCTGTTGGCATTGTCATAGGTGCTGTCACGGACAAGCAGCAAAAGTAAGCAAGCTCTGGTAATCAGACAGACTCTGGTAATCTCTTTCCCACATCGAGATCTCTGACATGCAAATAAACCTCCTCACAGATCAGGTCTGGTCAACCAATACCACTCTGCCTCAGAGAAGTGTCTTATCTGCTGTCAACCATTGCTTTAATTCAGTGATACTGGTGAGGGTGGATGTGTCAGACTCACACAGTTTGCTTGCTCTTCCAGATAAAATCTCTCATCCAAGTAATCAGGAGGAATCATCTTCCAGCCTTCACAGTCATAGAGTCTCTTTCTCGCCATGCCTGACTGTATCCTCTACCTACCCTGATCTTCTCCTCCCATCCTGCTGCTGTGGATGTCAGGGTTTCTTCCTTCAGGGTCTCTAAGAACTACTTCATCTTCCATTTTGTTATCATTGATCCTGTGTAGCCTGTTCTTACTTGCCAGATCCTTCCTCTGGCAGCATGGGAACTAAACCAGGATGCATGGCAAGGAGCTCATGCACCTTTCTCCCATGGTGTTCTGCACACAGGAACATGATTCTTGCTCAAGCCCCGCAGAAGGTTATGAATTGCAGTCAAGTTTGTGTAGATTTGAAATGATACCAAAATTATTTCCTGGAAAAAGTAGACTTCCCCCCTTTTTAAGGAATTAGGGAAAACAAATTATGTCTTTCATTCTAACTAAAGTGAAACAGCATAAATTATCCTGATATTTATAAAGAATGACAAATTAAAATATGGCCATAAAATAGTTTAACAAATGAGGCTAAAACACATGGAATGATGCTAAATGCTATTAATACTAGATTTTTTTTTCAGTGCCTTTTTATCAAACAATATTCAACTCTCTTTAATTAAATGGTCGATGTCTTTTTCCTCTCACCCAGCTTTCATTCATATCATTGCACAAAAAATATTTTCTTCTGCTACTGCCAGAAATGGCAAAGGTTTCATTCCTATTCTAACTGGAAGATTAGTAAAACTAAAAGATAATAAAATAATAAGACTGTGTCCATCCCACTCAGTCCCTTCCCCTGAATCAATTAATGTTTAACTATCAGTGTTATGAATAAAAAGACTATTTCATTACTCAGAGAATCACAACTGTTTATATAATTTTAATACATTTCTGAAAATCTTTCATTGCTAAGTAATTAATTATTTATGTTAATCAATAAAGAGGAAGAAAATAAGAAAGTAATACTGGGTGAGTTATTGTATAATTATTTTTTTTTTTAATTCTAACATAATAGCACAATAACAACATTCTAGCATATCCACACAAAGATTAAGGTTGGATAGTAGTAAGCACTGATGGTTACACATTTCCAAAACAAGTTCACTTGCTGATGTTGCACTCACATCAACATTTTTTTACAAAGCTGAAAAAAAGATGTATGATTAAGGATAAATTAAGTAGAAAACATGTTATAGGTTGATTTTTTTTCTATAAAAGTAACTTAATCAGAAAACAATTTTTATGTTTTCAACATTTTCTCTCTTCTCAATATCTGTTAAAGAATTTCTGTAGAAATATTTTTGTACAAATGTTTTACTGCAGCAGATCATTTCAACACGTCTATTTTGTACTAACATATGAAACTTCTCACTTGATTGGAAAATTCCTTAAATAGCAAGTCTGTGATTGTTGACAGAAAGGGATGCTGTGCAAGGAAAAGTTTATAAACTCTCTTCTCTCACTGACATATCAGAATTTTTAAATTAGCCATCACAGAGTAAAAAGGTAATGTTCACTACACAGTTAGCTGATAAAAAAGAGAATGTCCAACAGATGAAATGAGAAAGAATTCAGCACAGAACTTAATTAACTAATTAATAAGTTCAGCTCATCTTTACAACTGTGCTTATTTCCTTTCGACAGATTTAACATTTTTGCTTGTTTAATTCTTGGCTACATTTCATTAATTACAATAATAGATTGTCTTTAATAGGCAACTAAAGGCCTCTTTATTAGAATAAACCTGAACAAACCCCAAATGTATACACACAAATTATCAAATTAATGTCAGCTGAAGGACAATTTCCTTTACAGTTGCACAATATATTGCATTAAGTATTATACTTCTTTATCTACAAAGAAGCATATACTCATTGCATATAATATGCTACTCTTTTAGCATACTATATATCAAATAATGAATATTTATTAGGAAAACACTTTTTTTTAAGGACTGAGAAACATATTGTATATTCAGAAATTTAATTCTGCTGGTATTTATGAGTTTCCTTTTCTACTGTATTTGGTTATAATATTTCTAGGCTAGAATTTCTAAAGACCATAAATGAACACTAAAAATAGGTTTTACTTTGCTGAAAAAGACTGTCCTTTTTAGGCTATTACTAAAGGTCAAAAGCCTAATTTATAAAAATTACATAGAAAATAAATTGCCTTAGAGAAATTTCCACTTCTTTATTTGAAACTACTGATATTTGTTTTATTTGCCAGGCATAAATGTGTACATGAAATGTTTTGATGTATAGTACTGAATTCTCCTATAATCAGAAGTGACATCTCTTCAATGATGTTATTCTTCAGGAAAATAATTTAATAAATAAAATATTTGCTACTAACATTTTAAGGAATTAAATCTGACAACAGTTTTCAAATTCAGCATTTTGCTGTAAAAGTATGGACTGAAAAATATATCCCATTGCAGACTGCCGGTACAATTATGACAATATAGTGAAAATAAAATATTTACCAGAAAAACAAGTGTTTCACTTGGATGGCAATTTTCTAAACTATAACAAGAAGTCTGGTAATGGTGTTAAATATGCACTTATGAGGACAAGAAACTTTCAAGAACTACCAAGCAGGTAGCAGCACCAGCACTGCGATTCTGTGATCATAACATCACTGCAGCATTGTTTTGGTCTTTTTTAATTACCTTTTAACAACAGAGCTAAACGACACTTCTAACATTCTGCTGTTTTCCAAAATAAATTAAGTAAACTGAATTCTTTACAATAAAAATAAAAATGTAATTAGTTATGGGAGATGCCCAGTGTACAAAGGCACTATAAAGATATATAAAAACATACCTCCCAACCCCTCTAACCCTGCCCCCAATCTATATGCAGCTTACTGTTTTTCCCAAGATTATCCTTTTGAAATGAGTGGACACAACAACTTTAATTCAAAAGTTGTTTGATCACTTTAGAGAAATGTAGGGGTTTTTCACCAACTTTACACAGCTCAGTGCCTCTTATTCCCAAAGGCTTTCATAGACTTACCATAAAATCCCAGGAACACTAATAAGCAAGAAGTTAGATACCTAACATGTCAGTTCCTTGCAACTGTAAATATTAAATGTCTTAATGCAAAAAATAAAATTGTCTCTATTAAAAGTTCAAAACTTTGAGAAGCTTAGATGTACCTCTAAGATTGTCATAATTTTTAAAAACTGCCTGCTTATCTTCATCTGCTATGGGACATAAGAAAAGAAAATATCTCCAGAACTGAGATGATTAAAGAGTAGTAAAAGTAAATTAAAAAAAAAAACAAACAACAGAACTACTCTGAAAGTGGGTAGGAAATAGAAAAATAACTGAAGCATGCATATTTTCATATTACTTGAAATTAGGCTGAGTATTATAATAACAGTTTAAAAACATAAGTGTTTTCTTACACTTCAAATTTATAGCAGATATATTATTTTGTTTGGAATCTAAATTCTACTTTCCATTAAAGGAATTGCTTTGAGATTCTGTATATAAACAGTGGAAATGCAGTTTCTCTGAAACCCATATTAATTGAAAATCATATACTTTTTCTAAGGAATGATATTTCAAAAACAATACTTAGCATTTTTCAAGTAAAAATACATTTCCTTCATTAAATATGATAATGCAGAGCATGCAACAGTGCTGAAACAGAGTAAGAGACCTACATCACAAATTTTAAAATGAAGATCACACAGAGGTGCATATATTATTGCTCCATACCTGTATAAATTTCTGTAAAAATAGAAAAAAGCACAAGTTGAATAGATTATTTAGATGCAATTTTTTCTTCAAAATATACAAGTTTATAGTGGATAAACAATGAAGATATATCTGTATCCACATCTGTGAATTTCACATTTCAACATAAAAACATGCTTCATTCTATCTCAGAAACCAAAAGAAGAATTACACTAAGGAAAACAATTAACAAAAATTTATTTCTTACTGAAATATATGGGAATGCTTTTCTTCTCATCCTTTATTTTATCTACTTCAGCATTCAGCTGAAATTAATAGTACATGTGGAAAACTTACAGAAAAAATTTACCAAACTTAGGTTTTCCTTGTGGTGAAGACCTGTGAGTGTCATTTTGAATTGCAATAATGGCTACCTTTAGTTTTGGTGGTCAAACTCTTCTGTGTTCCAAGATCACAGTTTCATTTTCTTAAAAATTGAGTCATTTGAAAGGTATTATTTATAGCAATTGATACCAAGATTATAATTTCATTACTTTTATTTTTTCACATTGGCAGATGACCCTATGCCATAAATAGGCTCACTATGTAGAAAAATAAAGTCAAAACATTTGCATCGGTAGTCAAAAAACCCCTCTGAAATTTGGTAAACTTTTCTTTGAGATGCAGCAATGCCTTCATAATTTGCAGGGCAGCCCTGGAAAAGGTAACCATGTTTTAAGTCTTTAAAAATAGTGGTTTTAACATGCTTTCTGGAAAACTAGGGGCCAGATTTCCATTTGCAATGAATATAACTTGTATTATCTCCATAACTTAAATATGCCTCCTGAATAGAGGATCCTGTACACCATTCTCACAGAATAACTGATGAAATTCAAACCCCTTGTTGGCTGTAGGTCACTGGATTTACACAAGAACTATTCCCAGATTACTCATGGCTGTAAAGGCTTAGAAAAGTTTTCTTTTTCAAACTTTAAAAGCAGAGTTGAAACTACAGCACTCACCTCACTGAATTTGTATGGACAGAGTTAAGCAAACATGGCTTTTAGAAACACCTTTGTGTTCTCAGTGCTGTTCTGGAAGGCCACAGCTCTCCTAAAGACATTGGCATATCCACCAGACCCTTGTGGATATCTAATATCACCAAAAGTACCTAAATAGACACTAGAAATGTCTAGGAAAAAGGCTTTCTCTCTAAATGGTTTCATTTTGGAGGCAGAAGCAGCTGAGTTTATTCATCTAGATGGCAGCTTTTAGGAACAATACAAAACACAACAGAAATATCAGAAAAGTTTCCAAAATCCTGCAGTGATTTCATACATAAGCCAGCAGCTGGTCCCAGCTCATACTGATTTCCATTTAGGCATTACATATCCCTTATTGTCCAGAGGCAATGCGTGTTTTCTAGGTGCTGTAACCCAGACATGGCCACTCTGCTTCTCTTCCCTCAAAAAGCTCCTATGTGATGCAGAGTGCCCTTCATATATCTATGCATCAGTTTCATTTTCCCCCAAAATAAAAATTTATTTAGCTGTTCAGTTTCAAGAGAGTGGCAAAACAAGATAAAACCTGCTGTTGAACAGTGTTTTATGGTGTAACTCAGAGATATGCTCGAAAGAGCCACAGGTTTTGCAAACGTGCCTTTTTGCATGGGGCTTGGCACAGGAAAGACTGAGGTTTGCCCTATGAGCTCTGCAAAAGTAATTGCTCCATTATCTCTACTCTAGCTTTTTGCCTTCATGAGCACTTAACATTTCTTACTTATTATCTGTTTCGTAATTAGCTGTTCCCATAATAGAGTGTCCTGTGATGAAAACTCCATTATTACTCTTGTTTTTCAACAGACTTAAGCATTTTTTTTCTGCTGAGTTGCCTTTCTTATTAGTTTACTTTCTTTTGCAACGTGTTTGATGGTCAATTACCATTTTTGCTTTAATCTTAATTGGAACACATTTGGAGACATGTGTCATTAAGGCTGCAGATATAAGTAGACATTTCCTCAGAACTGAATTTCGGTTTTCCTCTACAATTGCATATATTTGATTTAAAAGGTCATACATATTAGCAACATCTAGAGAAAATACATACAGTGCATTTTTTGAAATGAGTAATGTAAATAATTTGGATCAAAGGATAAAAATCTTTGCTTCATTTATTAAAAACAAGTTAGTAAACAACGGGTGGTATTTTTCCTTTTTTTTAAGGAAAAAAATCATGCCAACCCTCATAGGACTATCTTATATCCAATATACAAGTTTTTAATTGAAACAAGAATTTTAATGCTTTCTTCCTTCCTGAGCTTTCTTTGGAAACAGCAGATTACTATCTCAGTCCATTTGTCACAGAAATGTTGTTAGTTAGTTTCACCTTTGCCCTAAATACCAGTGTAGAAAATGGGGAAAATTTGCAGTTCCGGTGTGGGTGTGCAAGATCTGTTCTTAGCTATAAATAGTACCAAATAAGAAAAAAACAGCCTCATAAGTCTCACTTTATGTCCTGTAAAAATGAGCTGGTCTAGAAATTGTAGTGAGATTATTCACCTTTTGCATGCTAAGAATGCTGAAAAGCAGCTCTCCTCATACAGGGACAAACTCTGCGACTTTCTCAGCAACAAATGCTGTCTATAAGTTGTGAGTAACTTCATTGGTGTGGCTATGTGATACATAAAAATGTTGGCATTTCAAAGCTGTCAACACTAAGGTTCCATTTATCACTATGACCTTGGCTGTTAAAAGAATATTTGAATATACCTCAGTGTTCTTACAAAACACTAAAACCACCAATACAAACAGCATGTATATAAATATAGATAAATATATAAATATAAATAAAATATAAATAAAATGTAGATAAAATTATAACATTTACTAATTGCAGTGCTTTTGAATATGTTTGAATTTTTAATGGGACAACACAGTATTTTCTAATAGAGCCACGGGACATTTCGTTCTACTTTCCATGAAGCTGTTAGGATCCCTAAATGAGAAACAGCCTCACTGTCTGTTTCTCACTCATTCTGCTCTCTGCCAAAGTACTTAACATCAATTCTGTAATAACTCTGACTCTTTATAGAAAAGCTTCAATTTTAGAATCAGTATCATAATAAAAAGGTCATTATAACAACATCTCAGCTAGGGTACTGTAATGCAATCAAACTCTTAATAATAAGAACATTAAAATATTTCATTTGTCTTGCACTCAGATCAAGTTTATCTTCCTTCCTTCTCCCAGTTCCAGTTGCTTTGTCAGCAAGGAGTGCAACAGCTTCTCTCTTCTCTGTTTCTGGAGAACTTCAGAATATCTACTCATACAAAATGTCCTATATACACGACTATCACTGCTGTACCTCAGTTATGATAGAAAACATGTGGAAGCAGAGGCAATTATAGGATGCATATTTGCTGGTGCTAATATTTTAGAACCAAGCAGAAGCAGCTGTACCAGACATACTAAGGTTAAATCCTATATGTGAAGAGCATCACACTGCAGTATATGTAAGTGGCAGCATGCCCATCTCAGCTTTAAAGCATGAGGTGTGATAATGGTTTGTACCATACAGGGTAGTGGCAGAACACTGCTGAAAGCTGACAGAAACAGAGAACTGGACTTTTCTAAGTGGATCGTCATGTTTGGTTAATTATAACATATTCACAAACACATACAGTACTTCTGGCATAGATAACTATTATAAATGGCAAGAGCATATCATACAGATATATATATACATATATATAGGATATATACATATATCCTAGATGCAATTTTTTTCCCCTGTTTAGCCTTAGTCAAAGCACAGGCTCAGTGGGGCTCAGTAACTTCTAGGATTTTTGTGGGTTTACATATCTTTCTCTAACCAGATTAATAACACAATGTGTTAATGGATTTTCTTCCATTAATCAAATCTTGAACTTCTCCAACCAAGGGCAAAAGAGTTATGATATAAAAGTATAGGGACTTTGAAGTTCATTATTTGGTACCTTATTGGGACTACAGGTAAAACTCAATGATTTTGGAAAACAGAAAATCAATTTTCAACTCCACAAGGACAAGGAACTTGTTTGAAATAGGATGAAAATACTTCAGTTATCATATTCAGTAATTACAAATTTATTAGCTGTTGACAAGGATGTTGTTTTATATCTGAAAGTCTTATAGGTTTATTCAGTTTTCTCTTGAATTAAGCATAGGTGGACTGCTAGTACACTCGAGCTGTCTGTATGAACATTTGGGAAAAGTCAAAGGTAGTAATTTCAATGGAAAAAAATTCCAATGAAATACTAGAATCACTAGAAAGACTGTGATCTACACTACATGTGGGGAAATCTACTCTCAGGGGAGCACTGATGGAGAGGAATGTATTAGTTTTGTTAAGGTTACACCAGTAGCATCAGAAGATATAATTCTCCAGTGGTCTCTATCTGCTTATTTCATGAAAACTGGATTTTCTAAAAAAGACTTAGTGCACACGGGAGAAGTAAAACTTCATTCACATATCAGACTTGTAGAGTTAATTTTCACAACCTGGACTAGAGACATTTGAAGAAAAATCTAGATATATATCACTGCCCAAGCATAATTTTTCTTAAAAGCCTTCAATGTTTTTGATTATTCTTTGAAAGCCAGTGGAGTGAGTCAAAACATTTTTTCTAAGTATACAAATCTGTGCTTTAAAAAACCCAAACAAAAAAGCCCCCTGAACCTTCCAAGAAAAATACAAAAAATTCTGAGTAGAGTAATACTTTAATTAAACTTCTGATGATTTTCATATTTATATGTAACTAATATAAAAGTTTTTAAATATGAAAGTAACCATTCAGGATATTATAACTTTTGCAGCACATAAAAATGAATAACAGCTTTACTTTCTCTCAGAAGACTTGAAATGTGAAGAAAAAGAAAATCTGCTTTTTCTTTTTTTAAAAAAAATGATGAAATGAAGGGGAAGAAAAAAAGAAAAACTGAAACTTTCTGGTCATAATCTTCCTTAATCTCCTTGTCAAAATAAATAAAAATACTCAAGGAAATAAACACAAAAACAAGATAAATGTATGTATGTAAACCAGTTTCTATATATAGAATCAATTTCTAGCTTAATCTGACAGGCTTTCTTTTGTATGAATGCACCTGAATGTCCAAATCATGCTCTGAATTTCTTATTTTCACATTCTGTATAGTAGAGGTCTGCTGTACATCTCCTGATCAGCTGGTACATGTTCTTCACATATTATATGTTCCTAGCAGTAGTGCATGCCCTTCAAGTCAGATTTTGTGATGGAACAATCAATTCATTGCAATACACTATGGAAATACAACTTCAGTTTGCTTTCCAGGTGAATGACAGCATTCATCATACAGCATTTATGGTTTTCCACTGAAAGTATCAGAAGCAAGAAAATCTGTGAAAATACTCAAAGCCAAATCAGGTGTTCCTATATAATTTTTGCCATTAACATCATGTATTTACTTTCTTAACTAAGTAATTCTGTAATCTGTAATTAGTGCACACAAAGCTGTTCATTAAAATAATCTGAATTTATCCAGGTAATTAGAAAACATAATGTTTAATAATAATTATAATAATAACAATAATAAGCCATTATGTTGGCTTACAGTGAATCTGTTAAAGGCTACCCTTATAGAAGTTTAATACTAAATAAAGAGATGGTGTGAGACAGAGGTAGTGTTTTCATATGAAACTAAATCTACTTTTATTTCTACCCATATAAATCTAGGTAAAATCAGTATAAGAATTTGACGTTGGAAGGTGGTAAATAAAGCTGTAAAGAAGTAAACAGCCTCAGACACTGTGTACCAAGGATATTATCATAGAATATAATAGAACCAGAGAAGTTTATTTTAGTTGGAAAAGAACTCCAAGATCAAGTCCAACCTTTGACCAATCACCACCCTGTCAACTAAGCCACAGCACTAAGTGCCAGTCTTTTCTGGAACACCTGTTGGGATGGCAATGCTGGTACTTCCCTGGATAGCCCATTCCAATGCTTAACCACTCTTTCAGTGAAGCAATTATTCCTGATGTTCAACCTGAAACTTCCCTGGTTCAGCTTGAGGCTATGCCCTCTTTTCCTGTTGCTGGCTGCCTGGGAGATGAGAACACCCTCCACCTTGCTTCAATCTCCTTCCAGGAAGTTGTAGAAATCAATAAGCCTCCTTCTCTCCAAGCTAAGCAATCCCAGTTCCCTCAGCCACTTCTGATACGACTCACACTCCAGAACCTTCACCTGTTCCCTTGCCTTTATCTGCACATGCTGCAGCCCCTCAGTGTCTTTCTTGCAGTGAGGGGGCCAGACCTGGACACAGCACTCGAGGTGTGGCCTCCCCAGTGCCAAGTACAGAGGGACAATCCCTGCCTTGGTCCTGCTGGCCATACTGTTGCTGATACAGGCCAGGAGCCCACTGGCCTTCTTGGCCACCTGGGCACAGCTGGCTCATATTCAATCGCTGTCCTTTTGTGCTGGGCAACTTTCCAGCCACTCTGTCCCCAGCCTGTAAGCATGAACAGAGTTGCTGTGACTGAAGTGTAGGACCCTTTACTTCGTGTTATTGAACCTCATACCACTGAACCTGGCCCACTGAACCCAGCCTGTCCAGATCCCTCTGCAGAGCCTTCCTAACTTCCAGCAGATCAACAATCCCACCCAGCTTGGCCTCATCTGCGAATGGATTGAGGATGCACTTGGGCCCTTCACCCAGATCATTGACAAAGATATTAAACACGACTGGCTCCAATAGTGAGCCCTGTGGAACCCCACTAGTGACTGGCCATCACATGGTAACTCTATTCAGCACCACTCTCTGAGCCTGGCCATCCAACCAGTTCTTAACCAGTGCAGAGTGCACATGTACTAGCTGCAGATTACCAGCTTCTCCAGGAGTATGCTCTTGGAGACAGTATCAAAGTCTTTGATGAAGTCCAGGTAGACAGCATCCACAGCCCTCCTGTCATCCACCAGCTGGGTCACCTTGTCATAAAAGGAGATCAGGTTGGCCAAGCAGAACCTGTCTGTCCTAAACCCATGCTGGCGGGATCTGATCCCTTGGTTGTCCTGTATGTGTCATGTGATCACATTCAAGATAATCTGTTCCATAACCTTGCCAGGTGCCGAGGCCAGGCTGACAAGCCTGTAGTTCCCTGAATCCTGCTTCCAACCCTTCCTGAGAATGGACATCACACTCCAGTCAACCTCCAGTCATCTGGGACCTTCCCAGTTAGCCAGAACTGACGGCAAATGATGGAGACTGTCTTGGTGAGCTCTTCTGGCAGTTCCTCAGTACACTCAGGTGGATTCCATGTGGCCCCGTAGACTTGTGAGTGGCACAGCAGGCCACTAACTACTTTCTCCTATAATGTTCTCAGTTACATTTTAAGAGTCTTGCTGGCCAGGCTCACCCTTTCCATCAAGCGTATGAGACGATGCTAGTCTCTTGAAGGATGACTACAGAAAAGTTGACTTTCTGAATTTTTAATTACTTACTTTAATATCTAAATGAGTACCAAAATTTTCTGGGAATCTGGCACCTTCTGTAAGACGTGCTCAAGAGACTAGCATTTCTAACTATGTACTGAAAATTATTTTACATTTTCCTGCATAGAGGCAATTCTGATACTGCAGTAGTCATTACTTGTTATTGTACTGGATTTTATTCAGTAGAACATAAATTAAAACTAATAAAAATGACAAACTAAATTTTGACCATTAATTAAAATAATATGAACAAACATGAGTATTTGTTCATGAGCTCATGAATAATGAATTTTATTCAACCATCTTCCCCAAAGGGGAAAAGTCCTGCTGTCTCAACATTCCAGGAAAATTGCCTTTTAATGATTGTTCTGGAATCCTAAGTAAGTATCATTATATTGAACTGCTGGAGGAAAAATGTGTTTATATTTAATTTCTAAATCAATAGGTGCTTTTAATTGAGACTATCACTTGAACTAGATTTGCTCAGGAACATCACACTATTTGTTCCTTTAAATTATTTTAGCAGTAAATGTTGAAAATTTAGCCCCAAAATTTCTATGAAAAAGGTCACAATACCCCTTGAAATTTAAATATATTTCCTTTAAAAGCATCAAGAGAAATAGTCACACACAGTTTCTGGATTTCAAGAGAGGTATGAATTGTTTTTAAAAAATGATAAAATAATTTAGAGAATGCCATGACCAATAAAATTAGAGAAAAAACTGTGTAGAAAATCAACCAATCTTTGTGGTGGCAGCTTAATAGGTATATACCACTTAATTTGTAAGCAATTTTATTCTATTAACAAATTGATTTTAAAGTATCAATTTTGTTTAATAAAGAAATACACCTAGCAGATATATTAACAGTATTCCCTTCACCTTACTCGCAGCCTAAGGCATATATGGCTGGCCACTTTGAAAGCTTTGCTTGAGAAACTGAAAGATTATTAATGCTATAGGAAGACTGAAATGCATTTAGACAATTGACAGAAATGCCTTCTAAAGTTAATTATGTTTGCTTTCCCCTCTCCCTTGGTGTTCATTACCTTTAAACGGAGCCACACATTGGCAGAAATAATTACCAGGTTGGTCAATGCAGGTGGCTCCATTCTTGCAGGGAAATGAAGCACACTCGTCTATATCTGTTTCGCATCTTGCACCTTTGAAAAGATGAAAGATTTGACTACCTCCTAAAAAAATCAGGTTCCAATTTCTAATTCATTTGCACCACAAAAATCTCAAGCAACTTGTGAAAATAAGCTAACACACATCAGCCAAATAAACAGCCACACTACTAATATCAGCATCTGTTTAGTTCTCATCAGCACAAATACATACCAACTTATTTCTGA
Source organism: Erpornis zantholeuca (assembly GCA_013400515.1). NCBI lineage: Eukaryota > Metazoa > Chordata > Aves > Passeriformes > Timaliidae > Erpornis > Erpornis zantholeuca. The sequence goes on along the minus strand of VZTN01014278.1, from coordinate 41,774 downwards.
GTTGCTAAATGGTAACTAGTTTTCCTTGTGTGTGTAAGCTTTGAAGGCCCTTTTATATGCAGAATAATTTATCCTGTGTTATGTAGTTTACAGATGCAATCAGTGTTCCAGTTTGTTGGAATGCAAATTAAACATTAGACCAGGGCAGATAAAGAGAAATGAGAATAAAACACAAGCAAATTAGTCAATAATGTCCTATTGGATGCTTTGTGGACTATCTGGATGTGGAAAACAAGGTTTTCTATGAAAACAGCTCACCAGTATAACCAGGTAGACAGATGCATTTATATCCACCAATAAGGTCTGCACATGATGCATTATGAAGACATGGAGAGGAGTGACATTCATTTATATTTGCTTCACAAGTTGTACCTATGAATACGGAATCAGGAAAAGGGGAAAGAAGTTATTCCGTGACACCTTTAGGTAAAGATCAACATTTATTTTAACTGAATATAACTCATATACCAGAATCTATTTGACACCCTTTTTATATTCAAATCTGGGTATCTGTGACAGATATTCATCTTCTCATTGTTTAGGTTGTTCACTAATTTTTCAAAAAATATTAAAAGTACATTCATCAAATAGTTTACTAAGGCTTAAAGCAGACAATTTTCTTATTATAGAAATGTAGAAGAACAGAAACCAAATGACAATAAGTATAATAGACTGCACTGCAGTGGCATGAGAGGAAATATTTCTTATGTTCATGATAAGGCAAAAGATGAACTCCCAAAAAACTGTGAAAAAGAAATCTGTTATAGACAAGAAGAAAATTTATTCCAGTCTAGACTATAAAAACCCCACATAACTACTCAAAGTACAAAAATACTTTATTGCTAATATTTTTCAGCGAACCTAATTTTTTATTATTTGAAGAATAAATGAAAAATTACATGAATTGCATGATTTGGGAAGTTAAAAGCATTTAAAGAAATAAAAATGGAAGTGATAATTGTTCTGAATATATGAGTGGTAGAAATGTAATACTGGGACATTTGAATTATGGATTGATTTGTATTTTAATGATTAAATATCCATGATGTTTAAAAAATGATGCTTTTAAAAAAAATGGATACGCTTTGAATTCCTGATATAAGCTGAAAACATAGCAGCTATTAATGGATCCACTTATCAAAGCAATTAAATTTTTCATATAAGTATTCCAAATATGGCAAGAATCAAATCTTTACCACACAGTTGCTCTATCTTTCCTCAGCTAGAGGATATTAAATTTTCCAAATATTTAAAAAGCTTGCAGAAAACAGTATCTCATATTTTCAGAATTTCACTGAATCTCACAGATCCATTTTCAACAGCCAAGACACCAGTTAGCAGAAAACACCTAGTTCCATGCTGTCATGAAAGCAGAATAGGTTATTTAGCCGAGATACACTTTTTCTAACTGAAATGTTTATGACTTCAGATTACACCTATATGTGAATGCATGCATCTCATCTGATATGTTAAAAAAAATTGGTGTAAGACTCTTGAGTAGATTTACAAAGTTATCATTCTGTGGATTTTTTTATACCTTCAAATCCATCCTGACAGATGCAACTGAAGGCATTCAGGTGATCAAGACAAGTAGCTCCATTGTGACAAGGGTCACTAAGACACTCATCCACTTCAATCTCACAGTTATGACCTGGAAACGAGTGAAGGATGCATTTCATTAGGAACACACCACTGGCGAACCATCAGTGCAGGGAGAAACAACAAAATGACATAACTGAGCTTAGGAGGTCTTGCCAACGAGCCATAAATTGTCTTTGCAGAATTCATTTCTTGGTGATTAAAGGAAAAAGCAGAATATAATGTTCAACAAAGATTTTACAGATTCGTTTACAGATGTACTCAAAAACTTGCATATTTTCATATTTTAAGGGCAATAAAATCTTGAGTTTTCCTAAAACATCAAAGTGATAAATACGGTTTCTAAGAAAAAAATATTAAAATAACACATTCTTTCTCTATAACATTATTTTTTCATTAATTTATTAATTTATGGGTTTATTTTAAAGATCTCTATGGGATATATTGGGGAATGTTTTCATTATGGACAAATATTTTTGTATTTTTTAAAAATTAATTATCAGAAAGTTAGATATTGACATGTAAGCATGCAGAGTAAAAATATTGATGTTGTTTTCTAGTTGTGAATGGTGTATCTAACATTTTTTCTGGCATCAAATTAATTATTGGTAATTCTTAAAGAGAGATAAAGCTCCTGATTTCTTCCAAGGGATTTTGAGGGTTTTAATTGACCATAGAAAAAGTATAAAAATACTAATCTACTCTTATGTAGATATGAATATAAGAATTTAAACAAACATTTCAACAAAAAAAGATCTCACTACGGATTATGACAAGTAACATCATACAATTTTACTTTATAATTTTATAATATTACTAAAATAAACCAAGCATAGGAACAGGATATAGCATTTCATTGCATTAAACACAAAAATACTACAGCTATTAAATTACAGATTATTTCATCTAAATGGATGCCTATGTAAGGATGTAGAATAGCAAGTTAAGAGGTATGCAATCTTCTCAAGATCTCAATTCCTCTGGTTGTCTCTCTCCTTGACTATTGAGGGAGATTTTAGTATATTCTTATTGCTGTTTTAGGAGCCCTGTCAAAGTCCCTGGACTTAGACAGGATGGATCTGGGTAGCAGAGGTGATCTGCCACTCTGGGAATTCTTACTGCCCTTAATTATTTCATCATATAGTTGATCAAAAATACCTGTACATGTGTCTAGAAAGATTTTTTTACACAGTAGTCTGAAAAAACCATGTCAGTATGCTGATAAAGCCAAACTAATTTTAATCCAGTCAGTCTAATGACAATGGTCTAAAGGGTAGATGCAAACATGAGTAGTTAAACCTGCCCAAGATCTTGGATGTTTGTTTGGCAGTTGAAGCCCTTGTTACTGCAGCCTTATTATTACAGAGAGCACAAAGGAGATAAATTAAGGCCAACTTGCATATGGCTGGGAGTTCAAATCACATAAGTGGAAGACAGACACCATGTCTAAAACAGTAGAAATCTCAATTGGAGTGGAAATAGTCCCTTGTAGTCAGTATTTTTTCCAGCTGAATACTCTCACTCAGCCAAGTACTTTTGTGTGCCAGGAGGAAAAAGTTGTTTCTGCCTGAATCATTGGAACACTGCTAAATTATGTATTGCTACTTCTGGAGAAACTTCTTTTCTCTGGTTTAGGACTGACTGAAACATGTTAAACAACACTTCTATGAACTCACCTATAAAGCCAGGTGCACAGAAACAAAGATAGCCACCCACTATATCTTTACAGATGCTGGAGGCTCCACATGGTTGTGATAGGCAGGCAGAAACATCTGCTTCACATAACTCACCAGTAAAACCTGATGAAAAATAGAGTAACAGAAGACTTAAGAAATTTATTCCATTTAGTTTGAGAAAACAGACAAGTGATAGACCAATTTAACATGTACTTTTCTTAAGGTTTAAAATCTTATTTAAGACTGGGTGAAATATTCCAGTTTCCTTGAACATTTTAATTTCCTATACAAAGCAACCCTAAAAGGAAAAAAGTCATAATGATAAAGTCAATGATAAAGCTGTATTTGCAATTATAACAAAAACCACTTGAAACACAATGGGTCTTCAAAAAAATGCGACAGAATGTCAAATTCTTTGAGTGGTTTTATGGAAATATTCCTATTTCTATTGATAGATATATCAGTAAGCAGACTGTTGATAAAAGCCTTCACATTTCTCTCACCACACTAAGAAAGAATCCTATGTTTCTAAACAAACAGAAAAAATTGTCCAATACATTCTGTTATAAAGCAGGTTTACAAGGACAGGTTTGGCAGCATATTGAGTTTTTGAACCAGGAAGCTTATAGTTAGTAAGAAATCATATCTTGTGAAAACTAAGCTTCTCTTTCCTATTGAGTTATATATATGCACAAAATTTAAAAGATAAATTTCAAAGATAAAATATTAGCCTACATTTTACATTTTAGGTTTATTGGCCATGACATAATTTCTTAAGACACCGTGCATCAAGGAAATAATAATTTTCATTTACAACAGAACTTTTATTTTTGAACATACGTAATAAATATTTGCAAGTAAATATTTGTTTGACTGATTTTTTTTTCTGAACCAAATAAATACATTTAACTCAGTGATATAAAGCAGCTGAAAAATCAATCCATGTGTGGTGAGCTCATATCCAAATGCTGAATATAAATGCAAAGTTTCAAATTTTAGAGATTTTAGTTTGGAAATAAAAATTTAGTGAGCTAAGGTATAAGAAGTGCAGTTTTCTGGCCTCCTATTAGCTGAACACTTAATTTTTTTCTAAATATTTTTAGCCCAACAAAGATCAAAACAGACTGGACCAATTTATTATAATTTAAGAAGTGCAACATGAAAAGTCACTAAAGACTTAAACCAGAGATTAGATTCAGTGAGTTAAATATAATTAATTCCAGTGTCTTACAAACTTAGATACCAAGTCTGGCTGAAGATCTGAATTTCACATTTAATTTAAAAATATATTTATAATGTTATGCCACAGTTCAGCAGCATAGGTACTGTCACAACAGTTCCCAGAGTGCCATTGAGTTCCCCGATGTCTGACACTGTGTTAGTCACATTTTTAGACAAAAAGGAAGTGTCTTTGGTCAAAGGCGTTCAAATAAATCTGTATTCCTACAGTATACTGAGATAGATTTAAAAACTAAACATAACCTAGTTTTAATAGTGTTTATTACATGCAGATGGAGTATAATAAATAATTAAAAAATTTCAAAAGATCAGTCCTGCTTGGACATAGTCTTCAAACTAAAAGAAATGTAAACCATGTTCTTAAGACATGACTGAGGAGCTCCTGATCTGGAAGATTTTTTAACTTTTGAACATCTTGTTACATGAGGGTAAACAGCAACTTCTGACCATCAGGGTAAATTGCTGGAACATGTTGCACCTTACAAATTCTGGCTTGTTGAGCAACCCTTTGAGGCATAAATACAAGGCAATGCATATTAAAACTGCCCTACACATGCAGTCATTTTCATTTCTAAATCAGTAGATGCAGAAAGGTGACTTTAAGCCATGTATCAATTCCATCCTAACCACCAGCCGTGCAACATTCTTGCACAGCTGAAGTTTCCCTCCTTGTTGATTGCCATTAAAAATTAAAGCCTCTCATTTTTGCCGATGTAAATAGCTCTTAACCTCTGCATAATGAAGTACTACATAAAACTAATATAAAAATTATGATTAAGAAATAAAATTGAAACATTGATCAATTATGGCAACAGCTATGCACAGATATATGGATAGCTGTTGCAAGTGGTTATGTGACTGTCATCTAAATAATGAATATAAAAAAGTAAAGGCATTTTTTTCCTTGATGAAATAAAAAGTATTATTCATAATAAATTTATAGATTTGAAATAAAGGTCTGAACTTATGTATCCATTTATTTCTGTGTTTTGAATTAATTATCGAATAATTGCAGCATAGTCTATTGGGATTTGAGCAATCTCATCTACTTAAAGAAGTCACTGTAGTGAGTTGAAGAACAAAGGGTAGCGGTTTCAGGGCTCAATTTTAATATTAAACATCTGGTTATGTATAAGGTTTCTCATCAAAACAGATTCAGTTGCAGTACTTAAGAATACACTATTTCCTACAAAAATAAATGAGTAAGTTTTGATTTATTTTTCTGTACAGATATCCAAAAGTACTTCATAATTTTAGATAAGGAAAATTTAGAAAGAGAGTATTCAATTTTTTTTCAAAAATGCTGCATTTATATTCTTGAGACATTTCTTTTTAAAAAACCCAAATGCCTCATGACAAAAGTGATTTTTACTAGTCAGACTGTGACACTTAAACTCTCCAGGGAGATCACTGAATTGTGATCCATTCTGACATATCCAGCCACACAGTGATTTATGGCAATTTCACTACATGGCTCCTTATATTCTGGATGGCAGGTACATCTGAAACTATTAACTGAAACCTCACATTAAGGGTTATTGTCAGAGCCAGCAGGATTCGATGTGCATTCATTCACTCTTATTGAACAAATAATACTTCTGGGGGAAAAGTTATATGGTTCCTGTTAAAATTACATCTGAGAAAAGCTTAGACTGAAAGTAAGAAAGAAAGAAAGGCCAGAATTTAATAAATTAATTTAAAACCTGGACAATATTTTCATTGTCATTAGGATTCTTACATAATAATACATTGCCAATTTCTCCTTATTTGTACTGGATGCGAGAATAATTATATACAAACCATTTCATTAATTTGATTTTTCAGATAGAGTGATTGCAATTTATTTTGTCATTCATCACCTGTGATAATGAAATTCTGCTTTTGATTGAGTCCTCTAGAATTTAAAATATAGGAACTCTACTTACTGCAAAAATGATACAAAATGTAAAAATTGAGACAAAACATGCAATTAACAATAGCAGTGTTGGAAAAAAAAAAGGAGGACAAGTAGTAAGGAGGAAAAATCCATCACTTTTGCATGTGTATTGGGTTTGCTTGGCCAGGTTTTGGTAGCAGGGCAGGGACTGCAGGGGTGGCTTTTCTGAGAAGTTGCCAGAAGCTTCCCCCATATCTGACAGAGTCAATGCCAGCTGCCTCCAGGATGGACCCACTGCTGGCCATGACCAGGACCATCAGCCAGTGATAATATTTAAGGAGGAAAAAAGTGATTGCATTGATGTAATTGCAGCCAGGGAAAAGCAGGGTGAGAACATGTAAGAGGAACAGCTCTGCAGACACTGAGGTCAGTGCAGAAGGAGGGGCAGGAGGTGCTCCAGGTGCCAGAGCTGAGATTCCACTGCGATGGTGCAGCCCATGGTGAGGCATCTGTGCCCCTGCAGCCCATGGATCTCCTCCACACCGGAGCAAGGTGGATGCTGAGAGGAGGCTGTGAACTCATGGGAAATCCATGCTGAAGCAGGCTGCTGGCAAGGAGTTGCAGACCCATAGACAGAGCCCACTGTGGAGCAGGTTTCCTGGTAGAACTTGTGACCCAGTGGGGAAAATCACAATGGAGCAGGTTGGCCTTGAAGGACTGCATTCCATGGAAAGGGACCCAAGTTTGAGCAGTTCATGAAGAACTGCAGCCTGTAGAAAGAACTCACACTGGAGTTCACAGAGTACTGTCTCCCATGGGAGGGACCCTACACTGGAGCAGGGGAAGGACTCCTCTCCCTGAGAAGCAGCAGAAACAGCCTGGGGTGAAGTGACCATAACCTCCATTCCTGTCTTCCCACACCACTGGTGGTAGCAGGTAGAGCATGGGAAGGAGGGAGAGGTGGGGGGAAGGTCTTTTTAGGGTTTTGTTTTACTTCTCATTTTCCTACTCTGGGCTGGAATAGTAGTAAATTCAGTTAATTTTTCTAAGTCAGGTCTGTTTTGCCTGTGGCAGTAAAGTGTAAGTGATCTCTCCCAGTCCTTATTTGAACTCACGAGCCTTACCTTATATTTTCACCGCTCCTGTATAGTTGCTAAGGAGAGATATAAAATGCCTTTGAGAAGTACCTGGCATCCAGCCAGGGTCAACCCACCACAGCTCGAAAGGCAGGGAAAAAAAATAATGCTCTTGCCTCAGACAATAAAAGAGGAAATTGTTTTATTCTGACCATCTCTAATGTGATAGGTTTATTGAAGTAACCAGTCACAACTAGAAGAGACACAGCAGAAGATGCAATTTTCTCTGTTGTATCCTTCTTACATATATGGTTTCTGCAACTCAGAGAACAAAACCCATTAATTCTCGGTAAAGGCAATTCAAACTTCAACAATTTGATTAGAATAACAGTTGCCCTCCAGAAGCTTTAAAACTCCATGTTCCAAAATGTAAGAGACTGAGAAATCATGGCAATTCAACTTTAAGCAAGTCTTTGTGTTCTCTGAAGACTGCTCATTTTCACAAGCCCACTTTCTGACCTGACAACAGCAGTGGTTTGAAAAATTCAGATTGTTCTGTTGTTGCAAAAAAATCAGCTGTTTTATTTCTCAGTTGAGCTTGGGGACAAGTCAAAAGTTCTGTTTATGTGCACATAGTCTGAAAGAAAGTTAACAAGTTGTAAGAATGTATTTAGGGTGTTTGTACACCAGCTTTTTTCCTACATATTCAGTTGTACAATAAATAAAAAAATACATAAATACTCTAAGGCACAAGAATTTCAAGATTTGCAATTCAATTTTCTGTCCTTCAGGTTTCAAGTATTTCAAGAGTTTAGATATTTTGCAAAGTTTTTTCAACTAAGTAATAAGTGAAAAAAAGCTTCTAAGCCAAAAGTCTATTTTTATCCTGTCATGTCAGCAGTTTCTGATAAATAATGTTGCATTGGATATTCCTCAAAAAGCTCTACTGGAAGCTGAAAAGTAATCATTGCAAGTTGCTCTGAATTTTGTATTACAATTTTCTGATCAGAAGACTGAAAATGTATTTTTTCAGCAAAAATTTCTGTGCATCATTTAAGCTTAATTTAGCCTGGAGAGGAACTTAAAATAGCAGTCAGTCCACTTTCTGCTTGCCACTAACTGGATTTGGTATCAACAAATAGATGTACATTTTAAAATGTTCTTGATATCCCAGAAGTCCTGCCTCAGCCATATTAAGTTGTTTACTGTAAAAACTAATATGACAACGATGGCAAGCCAATGTACCTGACACAGGCAACAAAAGGTGATTTCATATAAGCTACCAATGGATTTACTCTAAGATCAATTCTGATTCCGACAGTTCCCAGGGGACAGACCTCACAGGCAGAGCTTACAGAGCCAGAAGCACACTCTGTGTGAGCCTGAATCCACACTCCTTTCTGGCCCTCTTCTGAGCTTTCATTAAGCAATTACTGTTAGCCAATTTGTCCTAGTCACCTCTGTGCTAAAGCAGAAATTCTTGGCACAGGCGCATTAATTTCCCTTCACTGATATATTTGAAGGGTCTGCTCAACTCTAGAGATGAATTTTTAGCTACACATGCTTCAGTTATGCTCCAACTTGAGGACAGGAGAGTTGAAAAGCATTGTTATTTCCATTGCATGAATGCAGTCCATCATGGAATCACCGTGTACCCAAATATAAATTATCTGACATATTTAAAAATATAAAAATTGTCAGATTAAATCGAGTTATTTAGAGTAGAGAGACAAGCTGTTCTCTAACAGTTTGGTCACTACTTATTGAACACCAGTGCTTTTTTGATAATAATCTTCATTCACCAACGAACTCTAGCATTATGGATAATTAAAAACTTTTTTTTGATATGTCATGATCGAAATCTGCATACCTACAGCTCCATATAGAGGCACAAACCTTTCGGAACAATAAATATTAATAGTCTTTGTGAGGTAGGTAACAGTGACCAACACATATTCTGGTCATATCCTGTGCTGACTCTGTATAAAGAGTATATGCCTTCATACCATATTTTAAAGTACTGTGTTCAGATAGCTTTAATTTAATAAATTTAATCAAATTTAATTAGTCATATGGATCAAATGACAGCAAAGTATGCAGGGCACAACTCACTGGCAAGTAGTACAGACCCACAGCACCCAAATGAGGAAAGCTGAGCAGGTCCATTGCTGATAACCAACTCTAGCACAGCACAGTGATGACCAGACCACCTACAGTGACAAAGTAGATCTGAGAAGAAGCCTGGAAGTCAAAGCCAGCAAGGCAAGGTCAGATTATCCAGAGCCTGCTGGTACACTGGTGTGTATATGGCATATGGCAGGGACCCACGTAATTTCTTGCATAGGCAGAACTCTTGGACAAATATCTCAGGGTGGTAATTTCTTTGTCCATAACACCAGCACATGGCTCAATCCCATTCAGCCTGAAATCTTTGGATGAGCTTTTGCAAATTGCTGCCCGCTTGCTTCCAATTTTCTATGAATTTGTTTATGACTGCCAAAGAGGTTTCATCTTTGCTCAGCTGAACTTCCTTTCTTTTCCAGAACACTGCTGGAGTTTTTGCCTGTCTCTCTCTCAGATTGGTGCCCTCTGCACATTCAGCCACAATATTCCTAATTCAATCATACAGGTTATCGATAAGGAACATAACTGAAGAACATTAGTGGACTCAAAACACTTCCATTGATGTTCTTTTCCACACTGAATCACTATCAGCTTTTAGTACTTTTTTCCAGTGAGTTACATGTTGTTCAGTGGTAGTTTCACTGAGGCAGTGTTCCTTTGGTTTCCTTATAAGGATGATGATGCATTCAAGATATATAGAACCTTCTTCCTTATCCCAAAAGTTTATTACCACCTCACAAAAGAAATTGCAACGGTTTCACACATCTCGCTCTTGAGAAATTCATATTACCTAGTGATCATCATATTTTTGTTGATTTCAGATGCTTATAAATAGTTCATCTTTACATTTTCTCTGTTATTTTTACAAGAATTCAAGTTAGACCTGACAGTTCTATACTTCACTTTTGCTCTTTTCTACCTTTCTGTTACTTGGCCTAACCACAAGCCTACAGCTCTGAAATTGCTCTGAATCCTTTCTAAATGCCACAGCTGAAGTTGTAGCCAAAAAAACAGATTTTACAGTATGCCCTTTCATTTGAGCATTCTAGGTTCTTCTGTGACTGGTCAAATCTTGAAGAAGGGTATTCTGGAAGTTATAGAAAAATAACATAGTATCGGTCATGGCTTCATGAGGGGAAAGTCCTGCTTATGAAGCATGGTTTCCTTTCATGACATGGTGACCCAGTGTTGATCAAGGGAAGCCAATTGATGTAATCTTTCTAGATTTCAGTAAAGTTTTTGATACTGTCTCTGACAGGATACTTCTGGACAGGATGTCCAGCACACAGCTGGATAAACACATCATGTGATGGGTGAGCAACTGGCTCATGGGTTGGATGCAAAGCATTATAGTGAATGGGGTGACATCAGACTGGTGACCTGCCCCTGGTGGGGTTGCACAGGGCTCCATCCTCAGCCCTGTGCTCTTCAACATCTTCATAAATGACTTGGAGGCAGGATTCAAAGGAATACTAAGTTTGCCAATAATACTAAACTGGAAGGAATTGTTGACTCCCTCAAAGGCAGAGAGACCCTGCAGAGAGACTTAGACAAATCAGAGGACCAGGCAATCTCTGACCCCATGAAGTTCAGCCAGGGAAAGCACTGGATTCTGCACCTGGGTCAGAGCAACCCTGGATGAATGTACAGACTGGGGAATGAGATGCTGGAAAGCAGGACTATGGAAGAGGGCTTTGGGTTCTGGTTGACAGAAAGTTGAACACGAGCCAGCAGTGACTTAGCAGCCAGGAGGGCCAACCCTGTCCTGGGGGGCATCAGGCACAGCATCGCCAGCCAGGAAAGAGAGGGGATTGTCCCTGTCTGCTCTGCACTGCAGTTCTGTGTGCAGTTTTGGATGACACAATACAAGACTAATATCAAAAAGTGTCCAAAGGAGGGCAACAAAATGGTGAAGGGCCTTGAGGGGGAGCCATATGAGGAGTGCTTGAAGCAATTTAATCTGTTCAGCCTTTTGCTTTTTAAGAGTTCTTCTCTGCTTGAATACAGAGCAACACAGTAGAACGGAAGTTCTGATCTACAAATTCCTTTAAAAGGAGTGAATCTGATCTTTCTGTAACTTTTTTCTGTTCATTCTCCCCGTCTAGAATTTCTCTCTGCCAGTGAAGGCTAACGAGTGCACCACATAATTTTAGCTACTTGACTTCAATGACCATTTCTATTTCTTTGGACAAGCTGGACGTTAAGCCATACAATTTAATAAGAAGATGTAGGAGAACTATTGCTCTACATTGTTTTTCTTCAAAAAAAACCAAGGGCCACAGTGGCTAGATACACCTTCCAATACTGTAAGAAGATTTTTGTCAGTTCCTCTAAAAGATGGATTAGTACTAGAGAAAAAGAATTAAGGAAAAACAGAGACATACTCTATACACCTTAGAGAAATACACCAGAAGACTTACAGCTATTACAACAGGAGTTTGATTACTGTACCACAGCAGGCAGCTTCAGAACCTCTATTATTTACACTAAGAAGACAGAGAATAAGTTTTTATTCTGACTGTGCTCGCTGGCTTGAAATGTGTCGGGCTATCTTATAATTTCGTGGTATGATGCATTAAAATAGCTTCTAATGCTGTTTTATAAGTGCAGAATAAAATAGCTGCAATAGCAGAAAAAAAATAAAAACCTTATGAAATAATATCTGTTATCCATTTTCATTTCCCCCTAAGGAGTGAAAATTTGTCAGTGTTTGCTGCTTCTTTTGGGATGATGCCAAGATCTTCTGAGAAGGTGATAGGTATCGTATAACATAACTTGATTGCTATTAAGAATAGGTAATTTATTACACTTTCCTATATAACGTCTTCCTGTAATTGATGCAAATCCTGTGGCATTTATGAATTCCCTTATGGATAATGAAAAATGAGAGTAAGAAATTGCTTAATTGAAATAGTTTACCCCAGTTAGAATTGGAATAAAAGCATTACTGCTAGCAAACTAGTAGGGGAAAAACCCCAACTAACAAAACAATGACAAAAACATAAAAAACAATAGCAATAATTAACAAGAAATACCTAACTTCTGAATTACAGATTTTTGGCTTAATATCTCTGAAAAAAAGATCAGTGAAATATGAAGCTCCCAGTAAAATCAGCACAAGCAATGGGGCAATGTTGCCATTCTTCCTCACTTACATCTTGCAGGTATTGCTTGCTCTCAGATTTCATGTGTCGAGAGTAAGGAGATAAGAGGATGAGCTGCCCCCCCCATTGTGTAATACAATACTGGATTAAACAAAGAGCTCTTCAGTTCAAAATTCCTATTTTAGAGATGAATTAATTTGTTACAGAAAGTAAGTTCAATGACTTTATTAAAAAGAGAATGGCTTCTGAAGTGCCACATAAATTCAGGCATGCATTTCCTCAGGAGTGTAAATGTTTCTTAAGTAGAATTTAGGAAGACAAATATGAAAGTAAAAACAAACATGCTTTAGCTTGATGTTCATGTCATTTATGGTGTTAAGATTGGAAGGTAGTACACATGAAAAATTTAAAGGTTGAACAATTTCTTAGAATTTGCTGATAAGCAATCTGTTGGACAGAGAAAAAGTACATAGTTGTTCCCTGTCATCCATCATTCATTTTCTAGTATAAAAATTGTCTGTCTTTTGTAAATTTTAAAGATTATATGAGATCCAAGTATGATCCTTATTTCTCATCTTAATAGAGCACCATATGCTGCTAGAAAAACTGGTGGGAAAAAATCCCAAAAATATTGTTTCTAGTAACAGGTAAGTAAAGGGAGGGGGGAAGTGATTAAACCACATAAAGCAAGAGCAGCAGACTTTGCTGAAGGTCTGGTAAGGCAGATCTTACCTGTCAGGAATTTTATACAATATTTTTATTCCTCACTTATGCAAATACAGCCATAGAAAATGAAAACAGAACAAATGTTACTTATTTTTTAGTACATTACAGGACCAGAAGATTAGTTGGAAAGTGAGTTGTCAAAAAATGAAGTTATTTTAGAGAAGTTATTTTTTATATAGACAGAACAAAAACAGAAATGAAGAATTAAATTAGTGGAAATTTCAAGGAAAAAGAATAAATATTAACCAAAATAAAAGCTTTTAATATTACTAAAAAAATGGCAGTAGAATAAAGACTGTTTCAGTTTTGGCTATAAAATTACACTTCTGAATTATTATTTTTTTAAAATCAGAGATTCCCAAACAACCTCATAATTCCAAACCTTTAGATCCTTTATTAGAAATTGGAATATATTTAGATATGTGGTGGACAAATAGCCTCTTAGTTATCTACTTTTCAGAATTAGAACTTTTGGAATAAATAATTGTTAAACATATAAATCAAACATAAAAAAATTATATTTAGTAGATATAATATACTAACACCAAGAAAAGGCCATAATTTGATTATCACTTTAAATTATCAACAAAAAATATTATTTTAAACCTATTGACTAAACTTTTGGGTGTCTACAGCAGTGTTCTGGAATGTGATGTCTGAAAACAAATGTTATTTGCATTTTCAGTATCAGAAATGGAAAAAGATAAAGATGAGCCAGAGATTACATCATTGCAAATCTTATTAATTTCTTATTAAATGGGAATGAGCTCATTCTATAACCAAGAGGCACTTAACCACGGGAACATTTTCCAATAATGTATTGTAAAATAAGAATAATATAGATATCAAACATAAGATGCAGCAAATTAAAAATTAGTCACAAATGGCAAATTAAATCCTTTATTAAAAATATAACTTTGGTGAGTTGTGAAATACAGTTATGGTGGTTTTAACAGGTCTTTTAAATAGCTGTTTAGTATTGAGTAACCATTCCTTTCTACCCTGTTACTGCCATTGCAGTACTTTTAGAAATGAATAGACTCAAGCTAAAGGCTGCCATAGAGATATTTCCTCACCTGGGGGATTTGTAATGGGTTGTTGCACTGTTCCTCAAGACATCACTCTTTTGTGTCTGCTTTTGGTAACACTAACTCAATGTCTTATTAGACACTTTGAAATAAAGAGTGTTGTTTTTATTAGAAAAATGTCAAATTTGTAAGTCATCTGCTAGGGTTGGTGGATTGAATTGACACTACAAATGAGCTATTAATCATTTTTTTCACTGTATTTTCAGCCTCATAAATGACAGCACATTTTTTTTTTAAAAATGAAAGGAAGTCAGCAATTTTTTCTTGTTCTATTGCAGGAAAATTTCATTTGCCACTGGCATGAAGCACTATACTGATAAAAAGAGGAACACAGGTAAAAAAACTGGAATAATAAAAAAGAAAGTAACTTTATAAAGCTATCACAACTAATAAGATATCTTTTTACAATAGCAAGAAATTCGCCATGTGGTCTCTTCACCATGTTTACTTTCTCTTCTTTCATCACAGCCTGCCTTAAGGGCAGTCTTGTAAGACACTTTTTAATGAACTTTGCAGAGTGTGTTGCTCTCCTTATTTGTCCTTTCCTGTTTCCCATTTTCATGCAATACTTCTGAATTCCACCTTTTCCTTCCCTTACACTTGGTTGCAAGTACATATACATAGTATGTGTTGATGTATAATGATTTTCAGTGCCATCCTGTGAATTTTCAGCTTCCTTCTTCATTTACTTCTTTTCATTTGTTAAAACTGTAATTAAAAGGTATATCTTTTTCAAGAATTTTTTTAATCATTGTGTCATTTTATATCTTCTTAATTTGCCAATATTCTATATATTTCAGTCTTTCATTGCAAAAGCTCACTAGTTGTTTATTTCTATAAGATTAATACAATAAAATCTCACTGATGTTGCAGAGTTTTATTTGCTCTTAATAGCTTCATGTACAATTTTTAACAGATAATAAAGATTAGGTTTAAAAATTTAAATCTTACTGTTCTTCTGGGAGCCTTTTGAACAAAAAGAATGTATAGATGCCAGTGTATTACAGAATACACAGTTGTGTGTCACGGTATAGTTAAACTTGGAATATACAATGTCTGTGCAATTACATACCACTGGAAGAATGACTTATTGCACACTTTTTCAGCAGTAAAACCTTAAAACTTCTCTGCACTGTCATCTCGTTTTTCTAGTGAAAAACATGAAAGTAAAAAGAGGTATATATATCTCGAAATTTGGTTTACATAGAGAATTGGAAAGGCAAAATTGAGAAAACTGCTGAGTCATGATAAAGACAAATTAGTGAGTTAAAAAAAAACCCTAAAAAATCCCCACCAAATAATGCAAAGGCAGACACTCGTCACCTCCCCCCAATACCCATAAGGGTAGCAACAGCTACTTCAGAAAAGCCTTTCCAGGCTTTTATTGCTGCCATATTATTGCATATGGAAGATAATCTCTTTGGTCCACTGGGGGTAGTTGTCCCAGCTTTGTACACCCCCAGCTTTTTGCCGACTCCAGACTACTCACTGTCAAGGCAAAACAAGAAACAGAGTTGGCCATGATGCTGTGCAAGCACTGCTCAGCAACAGCCAAAACCTTCCTGAGTTAGCAACACGGCTTTGGTCACAAATCTAAAACACAGCACTGCAACAACTTCTGTGAGGAGAATTAGTTCTATCTTGGCCAGATGCTGTACATAGATCCAATCAATTCTTTCTTTGGGGGGGATACCCATTAAAGATTCATTTTCTTGTGTATCTTCCAGTCTTTCTTTCTCTTCTGATAATGAGAAGATCAGAGGCTTTTTTCCAGAATGAAAAAAAAAGTGGCCTTGGAAGATTATTTTTTCTGCTTCCTTTTGTTGAAAATACTGTAGAATACGTCTGAATTATTTTTCTTTACAAAAGAGAGCTCTCAACTTGTGCCAGTTTTAGAATTGCTGCCTTTTTTCTGCTAGGTCATTTATGAATTTACTGTTACACATAATGTAAAAATTGAAGTTTAACTAATATTATAAAGTGGTCCATGAAAAAATGAAGCAAACAATAGGACCTTCAGCAGTAAAAAATGACTGGACATGATCAGGAACATCTCTAATAGAAAAAATACCTTAATACACTAAGATTGTCAAAACCACAGAAAAATTTCTGTGGTAACTAAAAATATATTTAACATTTCTCAAATATCAGAGAAAAGTTCTAGTTTTACGGATGAGCTATAAATCTAAGGAAAAAACTCTTGGTAAGGACCCTTAATAATGTTCCCTGTCACTCCCTGTTTTCAGGTACTGCTTTTGCAAGGATCAGTAAAAGTGGCAGGTCCTAGAGACCCATCCGCATAACCTCTGCTTCTCCAGCATCTCTGACTTTACTGGGACTCAGCCTTCATCCTGCATTAAGAGCCAATATGTGTCATGGATGTGCCTGCCTACAGAAGTCACAGTATTAAGACTTTTCAAATGTATTGACCTCTCTTTCCATAAAGTACTGAGTCCACTATCTCCTGCTACAAGCAGTTCTGTACTCTTTTGCTGTATGAATACTCAAAGTATCTTCTGTGTTAGTCTGCTGAACAACCTTTCTACAGATGATTAGATGGATTTATTTAGAAGGAATGCTATCCCAGAACCAGTCAGGATGTCAGGTAGAAGAAAAACAAGACTTACAAATTGTATAAGTGAATTGTGACTTGAAGCAAGAAATTGATAATTGGAATTTTAGGCTACACATCAGGTAGTCTTTTTGGCAAGCAGAACAGCTTCATGTGAAAAATGCGGCACTTTCTTATCAGGCAACCTTGAAATCAAAGCAAAAAATATTATTAAATATTCTATGTTAAGCATCATTGTGCAGAACAAGTGTGAAGAACTGAATTATTTTGTAAACTTTTTCCATCTGTAATCTTGATGATTCACTTTGTTTTTTGAGTCATAGCAGGCAACAGTTTTTCTAAGGTCTCTTCCTGGAGTAAAAACTTTCATGTATAAGCATCTACTTCATAACAAGGGTTGCCAGAAAGGTTTGAAATAAAGTACAGTCTTATTTCATGGTACACTAAACTTTAATAACAGCAACACCTTCCAAAAAGGAAGAATTTGATTTACAATTTCTCTGTGTGCGTGTTTACTCTTAATCAGAAGTACTGCTCCTTTGATTCAGTGTATTAAGTTGAACAAAAATTGATTTTAGGTTGAATCCACCAACTGATAGGATTTTCTGCTTCAAAATCAGTCTCCTTTAGCAATCATGCTAATCATCCAGTAAGCTCATCAAAAAAAAGAGAAATATTTATTTATTCAGTTAATTGTAGCAGGGAGAATACATCACTGAGGCACAAACAGGGATGGGAAAGAAGCTGTGTAGTTGATGTAATGCTTTATAAAAGAGAAAAATTGTGCATCCAGCCTAGAACTGTCTGAGAGCAGAAAAAGAGAGGCTATTTAGGGAGAGATTATTAGTTTAGCAACTTCCAACAGTCTGTTCCCTGTGAAACATCCAAGCATTCAGGTGTATTAAAGAAGTTAAAGGATTCTTTAGTATTGACTTACAGACTTTTTGGTTGTGAATTTGTCTAATCCTTTACAAAACCTTCCAAGTAAATTCTCTAGTTATGTCACATTCTGTGGTAACAAATAGAGAAATGTAATGTCTTCTGTTAAAAGTTATGTTATGTTTCTAAGCTTCCCTCATGCTTGTCTTCTACAAACTTAAAGGGTCTTCACTTTTCCCTAAGGAACTGGCTATATTCCATTGAGCCCCTCCGATGCTTTTCTCAATATGTTGCAAAAATTCAGCATCTCATAGATTAACATTTCTTTAAATATCATGTAAATATTGCCTGTGGACGTGCTAGAAATTTTACAAAGAGGTTCTCCACTTCTTCCTCAAACTGTGTTTCTCTACTTGACCATTTCAAGGCACGTTTTCCAGATGACAGACTGCTGTTGCTGCAAACTACAGCCCTTTTTTTTCATTTTGTTTCTCCTCTTTTTAAAACTCAATATACATAAGTAACCATTTTCTAGTGGAAGAATAAATTAATACTCATGAAAAATATTACAGTTGATAAATTCTTGAATGTTCATAAAATTCTTGAATATTCAAAAAATTTGGCTTTGGAAACATGTTACATTAAAACAAACACTTTTATTCTTTTCCGGCACAAACTTGATAAAATATACCACTATAATTAAGATTGTGCAGAACATTTTTAGATCTCGTCAAAATGCTTACAGTCTTAAAGACTTTGTGTAGGTACAGGTAGTTCAATTTAAATTCACCTTAAGTATTACATTTATACACTAAAATTGGGCAAATATTTCTTATTTAGTAATAGAATCACAGGACAACTTAAGTTGGAAATGATGTCTTGAGGACATCTAGTCTAATAATCACTCATGGTCGCACCACCTAGATCAGGTAGCTAAGGGAACTGTCCTGTCAATATTTGAATATGATTCTATGGATGGGGAATCCACAAGCTTTCCAGAATATATGTTCCAGTAGTTAACCACCTTCATAGTGCAGTTGGTTTTGGGTTTTTTTTCACCTTAATGTGGAATTTTCCTTTATTCTGACTTGTGCCCATTGACTCTTGCCCTGACAGAATTTTTGCCTCTAAGAAAAACCTTTTTCTGTCTTCCCTTTATCCTCACAAGGTGGTAGTAGTAAACCCCAATAAAATCTCTTAGTCTTTTCTTCAGGATAAACAGGTCCAATTACTTCATTGTGTCTCCATTACAAAAGTGTCTCCATTTTCATGGCACTTTGCTAGACTTGCCTCAGTAGGGCAATGTCCTTCTTTTAACAGAGAACGCAGAACTTAGATACAGTACTTGAGATGCAGTTTTCACAAGTCTGCAGCAGGGCATCTCACCCTTCCCCCCACCCCCCCAGGAATTTATCTGTTGCTTGTTAACTGGTCAGATAACTCAAGCAGAACCAGCTGTCTCGTAGTGAGTTATTTTGGCACCATGGGGTTAATGCTGGTCTGGCATCTCCCAGCTGCCAGTGAACATCTTACTGAGGAAGTGAGATCTGGGAAGGTAAGTCAGATTTCTGACTGACCTTTTGATACCTCCCTTCATGGCTATAAAAGCAACACCAAACTTTCACAAAGCTGAAACCTGCACATTTTCCTGGAAAAGTGTGGAGTTTCTCCTGTGAACAGGGGTGCTTCACAGTTGCTCCCCAGGGGTTAAGTAAAGGAATCTGAGCACATTATCATAATTTCAGGGGTAAGTTACATTCAACTCCTAATCAATACTCTTTGTTTTGCTAGCTTTAATGTCTATCCCTTTATAGAGTGTGCTGTTTTATGTTATGTTGGAATCTGCTAGTAGTTTTTTAGTTTTATACTATGTAGTAAGTAATTCTGATTAAGGTCTTTCCTCTGTTGTCTCTTGTCCGTTTAGATCTAATAGATCTAATTTGCCATCATTAGAACTTGTGGGCCAGAGTTACTCTTTAAACTACTGCTGAATTCTGATGTTTTTCTGAAGCTTCCACTCATCCCATGACAAAAGTCACAAGTAGAAAAAGACAATCTCTGGACTTGCTAGCTACACTCTTCCCAGCACAGCCCAGGATGCTTTCCCACAAGGACACATGACTGGATCATGTTCTATTTGTTGAACACCAGGACTCCCAGGTCAATTTTTGCAAAGCTGCTTTTAAGCCACTTGGGCACTAGGCTCTACTGGTGCATGGGACTATTCCAAAGCTGAAGGACTTGCATTTCTGTTTGTTGAACTCTGTGGGATTCCTGTAGACCTGTTTCCCCAGCCTGGCAGTCTCTCTGAACAGAAATAATAGCTTGCAGCATATTGTGGTGGGCTGACCCTAGCTGGATGCCAGACACCTACTAAAGCCTATCAATCCCCACAAAAAATAGGTGGGGAAGAAAAAATATAACAAAGGGTCCATGGGTTGAGACCAGAACAGAGAGAGATCATTCACCAAATACTGTCATGGGCAAACCAGACTAGAATTAGAGATATTAATTGAATTTATCACTAACAAAATCAGAGCAGGATGATGAAAAATAAAAAAAGATCTTAAAAACACATTCCCCCATCCCTCCCTTCTTCCCATAATCTACCTCCTACCCCAGCACAGCAGGGAGACAGGGAATAGGGGTTATAGTCAGTTCATTATAGATGCTTCCTATCACTGCTTAGGGTAAGGAATCTTTCCCCTGCTCCCAGTGGGGTCCTTCCCATGGGAGACACTACAAACTTCTCTAACATGATTCCATTCCATGGACAACAGTATTCCACAAACTACTTCAACACGCATTAATCTTCCACAGAGTGTAGTCCTTCAGGCACAGCCTGCTCCACTATGGGTCCCCCACATGGTGAAAACTCCTACCAGGAAACTTGCTCCAGTGTGGGCTCCTTTCTCCATGGATCTGCAGGTCCCTGCCAGGAGCCTGCTCCAGCATGGGCCTCCTACAAGTTCACAGCCTCCTTTCAGGCATCCACATACTCCAGCATGGGGCTCCTCCCTGGGCTGCAGGTGGATCTTTGCATCCCCATGGTCTTCCATGAGCTGCAGGGGCACAACTGCCTCACCATGGGCTGCACCAGGGGCTGCAGGGGAATCTCAGCTCTGGCACCTGGAGTGCCTCCTGCCCCTCCTTCTGCACTGACCTTGGTATCTGCAGAGCTGATTTAATGGCTGAAATTCCTTTGTGCTGTCCTTCAGGTGCTCTACTGCCTTTCTGCAATCCCTAAATACTGTCTAAACCATTGAATTTCATCCTGCATTTTGCAGATGGGTAAATTCTTCACAAAGAATGTATCTAACAAGTGTTCAAAATAGTAATAGAAAATGTTTATAGCCTGAGATTTTAAATTTTTTTCAATTTTAGAGCATTTCAGTATTATTTTCATGCATGTGATCTCGCTTTTTAAGTATAACACGAAGATGTTTTCATACTTATTGTTGTGTTTGTGATTTCACAACGAAAAGTACTGTGTTTGTGATTTCACAACGAAAAGTACTGTGTTTGTGATTTCACAAAGAAAAATACTGTGTTGGTGATTTCACAAAGCAAAATGTTGTGTTTGTAATTTCACAAAGCAAAATACTGTGTTTGTGACTTCACAAAGCTGACAAAATGAGATGCGACACTTGCATTATGCGCAATGGAAAGAGTAACGAAGTATAATCACAGTCTTTGCAACTGAAAAAGTAAAACTAACTTATCAACATATAAGAATCAGCCTTAAAAAAATAGCCAAAATAGTAATACTACTACTACTACTACCCTTCAGTATTCTGCATCTTGAAAGTCCATTGTAAGACTCTCATGTCTAAAAAAAGGAGTATGTAGATGTATATGTATGCACATGTAGATGTATATGTATGCATACACATATACGCATACTTCTATATATAATAATATCTGTAAACATTTATACATAAATATTCAAATTATATTCATGCCCATATACTATTACTTAGTGGCAGTGCTGGCTGTGAGTTTCTGTATTCCACACATCAATAACTTCCAAGCTATTTGTATATTAGACTTGAAATAGCTTGTATACATTTTTAAAACACGTATAGCTCTTACAGGGACATAAAAATTTTAAGCCACTCCTTTTTCCTATCCACTTTAAGTAAATACTTCTGTCTAAATACAAGCTTGATCATTTTATCCTTACACTGCTTACTTGACATTGTAGAACAAGGTTTACTGCAATGTAACTGACTTAAGAGTATTAAAAATTGCAAGTGAAATTGTACTATCATTTCATGTTTTGCTCACTACTTTCTGATTGGCTGACAACCAGCTGGCCCACAATAAAGAAATCAGGGGATTTAAAAAAATAGTTGTATTATGCAAGTGTCACATATCTTAATTAGCTGGTTATGTTAAAAGATACAACATTCCAATGTGTAAATACTGGCCCATAGCACCAATCCACACTGAAAAGCCACATTGAAGCATAAAAGTTCATATCTCAGCAAGGTACTGTTTATTTGCTGGACTCTAGGATCTCAGAGGGCTTTTCCAACCTAATTGATTCAGTGATTCTGTGAATAAAATTACATATTTTGCATAAAGACTGAAAAGTTGATTGACTCTTATTGACAAATTCAGATATTGCTGGCTTCTCTCATCTCTGAGAGGCTGCAGAAACTTGCCCCATATCTGATGGAGCCAATGCCAGCCAGCTCCAGGATGGCCTGCTGCTGGCCAAGGCTGAGTCCATAAGTGACTGTAGTAGCACCTCTGGGATAACATAGTTAAGATGAGGGGGGAAAAACCAAAGTGGGCAACTGCAGCTAGAAAAAAATGCAAGGATAGCAAGAGAAACAGCTCTGTAGACACCAAAGTCAGTATAGAAGGAGAGGCAGGAGGTGCTGCAGGCACCAGAGCAAGATTCCCCTGTAGCTCATGGTGCAGCCCATGGTGAGGCAGCTGTGTCCCTGCAGCCCATGGAGGGCCATGGTGGAACTGAGATCCACCTGCAGCTCATGGAGGACCTCATGACAAAACAGGTGGATGTCCAAAGGAGGCTGTGAGTCTTCCTGTGGGAAACCTGGACTACAACAAGTTTCTAGCAGCACCTGTGGCCCCATGGAGGGAAGCCCATCCTGGAGCAGGTTTCCTGTCAGGAGTTGTGACTCTGTGGGGGACCCACACTGGAGCAGGCTGTTCCTGAAGGACTGCATTCAGCGGAAGGGACCCATGCTGGAGCAGTTAGTAAAGAACTGCAGCCTGTGGGAAGGAACTTATACTACAGAAATTCTTGGAGGACTCTCTCCCTTAGGAGGAATCCCACACTGGAGCAGGGGAAGTGTGGGAGAAGTCTTCCCCGGAGGAAGAAGGAGAAACAGAAATGATGTGTGATTAACTGACTGCACCCAGCTTCCAGCCAGGGTCAACCCACCACAGTAACCCTTGTGACAACTACTGTATAGCCTGTCCACGTTTTCTTTCAGAAATTTTAAAAATAACTTTTGCTAGCAGAAAAGATGAAACAAAATCATGCTAGTGGCAGAGCTGGTTGATTTCTAAGTCTCTCTATTCATCAGTTTGGAAGGCAGGGCTTCAGGTATACAAATTATATTCTGTAAACCAATTCTGCTGACACCACCTGCATAACAATTGTAGCATATGCTTAAAGAATACCTGTTAATCCTTCTCTCTTTTCAAGCAAAATAAATTACTACTTAGTCACGTGCTTATGAAAAACTCTCTTTCTTGAATACCACAGAACATTTCTCAACTACATGTCATGTGACTTCTTACCTGGCAAACAGCTACAGTAAAATTCACCAATCAAGTTGTGGCAATGGCCTCCATTTTTGCAGGGCTTGGAGGAACATTCATCAATATCCGTGGAACAGTTTTTGTCTGACAGAAAAGAAAATTAAACATTAAAACTATAAATCATGCTGGGAAAGCAGAAAAGCTGCTTCACAGCGCAAGTGACAACTGCATAATTTAACTTTTCCGGGTTGGAAACACTAATTTATTTCTGCTTGACGGTGTTAAAACTATTTTATTTCTGCTTGACAGTGTTAAAACCGGAGATATTCATAGATCATAGCTGATAGTTAACAAATTAAATATTTTAAAGGAATAAATATGAGCACCATTTGCAAAAACATGATTTGTATATTCTAGCATCACAATTCAACACCATAATTACTAGGGCTAAATGCCACTTTGAAAAAACTGTTTTAGAGATTCAAATAACTTTACTAACAATAACAAGGAAAAGATATTTCTCAAGGTTTCGTGCATATTTCCAGATGAATGAAGCCACTTCTCAGATCTAAACAGAAACCCACGGGTTCACTCAGCTGTTTCTTCATTTTTCTGTTTAAAAGAGTTTAATTGAGCTGTAATTCAAACTTATTTATATCTGAAACAAAAACAATGTAGGTGAAAATACAAAAGATACATAGAGGGGAAAATTTAGAAGACAATGGAATAGGTGGCTTATGAAAACTATTAACTCACTGGGCATACCAAACAAAATCCAGTCTCCTGTTTCTCTATTGTGCACTGTATTAATTTAGAGAAAGCTCTACGCTGTTACAAATAATCCTGCGATCTTTCTGAACAAAAATTGATGAAAAATTAATGGGACAACCATATGGACTAGGAGCTCACATGAATACCAGAAGTTAAGGCAGTGACAGAGAGGGAAAACTGTAACTGTCGCTGATGTGAACAAGCAGAACTTGTGTTGGTGTTCTATGTAAAAACTGATGGAAGGGTCCCTGTATCACTCAAATCAGATATCCTGGATGGTTAATGCATCCCAGGGACCTCAGTCTAGGGAGAATAACTGAAGGATCATGTTTTCTAGGGTCCCAAACAAATCTTAGACAGTTATAGATTAATTGCAAAAATAAATGCATGGCTAGAAGAGGATGTCACCCTGCAATTTTGTCTTCCTCAATTATATGATGTACTTTCAGCTGACATGTAAAAAAGTATGTACACAAAAATCAAATGAAATGGGCAAGAGAGAGTGAGGAGAAGACAGAGGAAGGAAAAAAACCCCAACACCCTTTGTACTGTTGTTCTAAAATAATTGTTTAATAAAAGGTTTTAGTAGGTGGAAGCAGAAGTTCATAGACAAGGATTAATACAGAAACTAGGTTAGACTTTACAAAATTATGTGGAAAATACTGTGCAATCCCATATAATATGCTGTATTTAAGGATCAAATACAGAGCACAAATCGAGTAGAATTAGTTTAAAGAAACCTTAAATTTTTTATAGCTAGTGGGTTTTTCAGTCCATTTTTAATTTTGCTGTTGTTTTTAATATTTTAAATAGATAAAAGAACTAGCAGAGCCCTTAAGAACACAGGACTTGGACTGATAGGGTATTCAATTACAAAACCATAATTTTTGAAAGGAATAATCATTCAAAAATTCAAAGATATTTGAATGAACTTTTGGTAGTGGAAAAGGTAACTGCAAGTTACTTGATTCAAAGTTAAAGGGAAAAGTACTCTCTGACTACAAAGAAATGTTGAAAACTTGGCTGAGAGCAGTCAAAAGCCATAGAAAGGGAGAGGAGGAGGAACATCATAATAACAAAGGAATTCAGAAAAACTGCAAAGAATGTAGAGCTCTGATTTGAAACCTGATAAAGAGTGAACATCTTCCCTTTAAAAGGTAATTAAGAAAGCTGCTACTTTCTATAAGTACACAAGCACAAACTTTCCTTTTGTGGGAGAAAGGCAATGGCTATTAGGAGACTGACATGGCACTACTTAGTTTTCAAAGTATGAAAAAGCCCAACTGACAAAAAAGTAGGTCCAGTTGCTAAGGATGACCTAAAATGTACAACATAAATATGCAGGTGTGAAATCAGACCAGCAAATGCATGTAGCTCTTATAGGATGGTCAGGGTAACAAGAAATTTTGCTCTGTGTACTTCAGTATTAAAGACGAAGGAAAGCTATGGTTTGCCAGGCAGTGAAGAAGGGTGGTCACTGATAACAGCAATCATACAAAATTGTTCAATGCTTCTTTTGCCTCAATCATCAGTAAAAAGACCAGCTGCAAAGTAGGACATTATCATAATTGATACCTATGATTAAAGGGCATAACTTCTGTGTTGAATACAGAAGAAAAGCTGTAGAGTTGTCAGATAAGTTAAATATTCAGATAGGCTGGTTTGATGAGGTACTAGTGGGTACTAGTGGACAAAAACTCAACAGTTTTCTTTGTGGACATGTGAAAAATAGGAAAACTACCCAAAGAATCAGGAAAATCAACCTTTAGGAAAAGAATAAAATACAGAGACATGAAATTATAGATCCATTTGTTGAAACTTCAGTTCCTGGAAGAAATATTGGGAAAAAAATGTTAAAGTTTTTACTTGCAAGAACCTATAAATATTTTTTATTTTTTTTTTAATGAGCCTTATATAAACAAATTGATTCCCTTCTACACTAAATTTACACACCTTGTGGATAAAAAAAGCTGGTACCATATGTCATGCTCTCTCTGTTCACTAGAATTTCTGCTTTTTTTAGTGAAATCCTTGTAACTGGTCTACATAGAAACTACAAGAGAATATTGTCAAATAATTCAAACTTTTTGGAAAGCCGTATTCATACATTAGTTATCAGAGGTTGTACTACCAGACTGGATGAATGAATTGCACAGATTTTGAAAGAAATCCACCCATTCAGTTCCACTCACCTTTTTTCAACAATCTAGATGGTAGACAGCAAAGCTTACTGATGGTAACACAAAAATATACATTGAAGAACAGGATTAGAAGTCTTCATAAATTTTAACAAATTGAAGATGGAATTTGAAATAACCAATGTAATCCAATTAGAAGGAGTGGAAGATACCACACAGAAAATCACAAATTAAGTAAGAACCAACACCCTGAATTTTATTTTAAAACAAGTAGTTTGCTGGAATACATAAAAAGGAACATATCCAGTTAGAACCATAAAATAATCCTTCCATTCTCATCTTACTGGAGTAAAGCTGCATTTGGAGTACTTTGCATTGTGTGGTAAGGTGCATTCAAGAAAATTGTGGACCAAATGAGAGTCCATATGAGCATGTTAGGAATGACAAACAGCTCAAAAACATGACCTTTTAGGCTGAACAAAATGATTGGGCCTGTAAAGCCTAAATAAGGAAAATTTTAATAGAAATGTGAAAAATTGAATAGAAATGTGATGACAATCTGAAAATAAAAAAGTACTTTTGCAAAAGTCATCTGTGTGCTGTGTTCGTAGCAGACAGGGTGAGAAGTAATGCATTTAAACTGCAATGAAGTATTAGACACTAAGGAACTCCTTCTAATGGTTAGTATAACATCACACTGGAAAGATTTCCCCAAGAAAATAAGGCATCCTTGGACTTCTTTAAGAAAATAAGTTGGTGAGAAAGCAACATAGTATGTTATGCGTTTTTTGCTGGGATAAGGATGAAACAGATTATAGTTAGTATTTTGTTCTAGTGTTGTGGTTATATAATTTACAGGGCATACACTCTCTTTATAAACTGAAAGAGGACCAAAGACATGTTTGTGTAAGGAATGGGATTGTCTGGAAACTTACTTTGTCTCATGATAAAGGTCTTAAGTTATTTGGTGTGTGATAAGTGATCTCTGACATTGGAACCTAATGCTTCTATCCAAATCTCTGTCTCTATTTCTCCATTACAACACATTTCTGCATTAGTCATACAAAAAGAGGTGAGTCCAGGCTTGCAGCAAAGTGAAAAAGGATAAAAGAATTAACACTAGCAGGAAGAGGCAACCACATTCTTCATGCACACCATAAATGCACATGGTTGAACAGAGGGAGACACACTAAGGCCTACCCTTCCAAAGAAAGCAGTACAGCTTTTGGCACATTCAATCTGAGCTCACCCCTCAAATCTTTCTCATGAGAAAAGCATAATGAGACAAATGAGGCATTTTATACCTCACTGAGTCTCTTTTTCCGCAGGTAAATGTGAAAAGTCCTTACTCTATTATTTCAACTATGGATTTTAAACTGGTACTTCATTTCTACTCTCACTTCCTTTCCTGCATCTCCCTTCCACAGGAGACCAAGCCTACACGCCAACTGAAATCTTGTGATAACTTTTGTTTAGCTAAACAGTACATTTTTAAATGTACTCCAGGTCACTTCTGGTCACTTGCAGTTTTTAGATACAAGCACAGAAAAAAACATGCACATTACAGCTACTGAACTCTAGCTGAGCTGTATGTGGGGAAACAAGAAAAGCAATTTGAAAAGGACTGCTGAGGACCTCAGCATATGAGCCCTATTGCAGTGCTTTGAGAAAAAAAATCCTCAGATGTATTTAAATAAAACAAAAAAGGAACATTGATGTGTAAAATACCTCTACATAAAACATTGATTAGAATGTTCCATATTTAAAAATAAGTGGGAAGGATGCAGGAAAAGATACACAATTTATTCAACAACTGAAGAAAGCATGCTGTCTTAAAGCATGGCAAAGGCTTAAAGAGCTCCATCTGTTTCATTTAGAAGAAACAAAACCAAAAAGTGAGTTGATTAAAGAGTGTAAGTATCTTTACAAAGAGAGAATACTTGGGTAGCAAGAGCTTTTTCATTTTGTGTAGAAAAGTTAATGAGATGAAATAGCTTGAAGTTGAAGACAAAAATTTAAATAAAATATTTAATATAAACTTCTAAATTGGATGGTGATTGCCACTAGAAAAAAAATGCCAGTGAAATTCTGGCTTCTTTTCATGCATTCAAATCAGGATTGAATGCTTTTGGATTCATTGTGTGCTTTAATCAAAACTAGAGCAATTAGGTTCAGTACAAGGTGGTTAATGGCCAACATTAGCTGCCTTCTGGTATACAGACCTAATATAGAGCATACATCCAGCAATCTATGGATTTTTAGAAGACTTGCAGAATAAATACACTCATCCTGTAGCCCTTTCTGTGTCTTTCCTGGGAAAACATCAAAACAATTTAGTGAGACAGCTGTGTTCCTGTGAGAGCAATAGCCCACCCTGAGGCACCCAGGCTCTGTAGCATCACTGCCATCATGTGAAATGCATATGTCCTATTCTTGGAGGTTTTAGAGGTTATTAGGATAACTAGGTGTAAGGTTCCGTTCTATTGTTACCAGAGCAAATAGCCAATGCTATTCCATTTCCTGCTGCCTGGCTACAAAAGGAAAAAAAATTATGAAAGTTGTATAAATGGCTTAAAAAAACATCATTCTGCATTTAACACATTTCCTCTCCTGCCTCAAGACTCCTCAGTAGTCTCTGGTCAACTTACTGTTTAAGGGAAGAGAGTCAAGCTGTGGTTTAAGGTTCCCCCTATCACCACAGCAGCCCTGAGGCCCAGTACACATAGCATTCCCCATGCAAGTGGCTGGGACCCTTTCCATGAGACCAATTTGCATAATGCTCCCTCCAACAGGGCCTTGAACACTGCTAGGGATGGGGCATTGACAGAAAATCAAGAAAAAAAAGAACCTTGACAAAGAGAAAAGCCAAAGAGTAAAGAAGAAAAAAAAAGTCAACAAGTTACTAAAGATGGCACCAAGGAAGAGTCCTACTTAGTGCAGTCATACCAAAACTGATGGCGTCATACCTTTTATAGCATGGTTCTATCAAAGCAAAGAATGTTGAAAGATAATTGTTTCATTGGTTAAAAACACAACCCAGTTTATACTGGGAAATATAATTTAGAAACAAAACCTTTGGTATTATGCTAGTTGGTATTGCAAAGGCAGTGTTGAACAGCAGATTTTTCCAACATCAATGACTCGGTGGATTTTTTTCAGAAGAGGAATCATATACTAGAAAAAAACTAAACAAACCCTGATTAAAACCATTATTATCTAAGGTGCCACTTCTGTTTCTCAAATTCATTAACAGACTATCTGGGAGGGATGGAAAAAGGGGGAGTTACTTGGAGGTTGATTTTTCTGTGTCAGGGTTTTATTCACTGATTGCTCAGGTCATAACAGAAAATTAAGTCCTAACAGGTTTCTTGAGGCATTTGTAACAAAACTTTTGATTGAAATTCTGTCTTGATATACATATGTTATTTTCCAGGTGTACTCAGATGTAAAAAGTGAAATCAATGCTCACTGTGCTGACATGTTACTGTTCATTGTATGGTGTCATCCATGATATTAACATATTAAAAATATGGTGTTAAGGAAAAATGAGGTTGATTTCACCCATTAACTCAGGAACACTAAAAATATTAGCCACATGTTCCAGCGTCTTCTGTGTGTGCTTAAATCACTGTATGAACTTTTCTAGACATGATTATTTTTCTTTTTTTTATTTGATAAGATCCTCCTAGCAACTGACATTTTGAATATTGAAAATCAAGCCTATTCATATAAAATGAGTATTTTTCAATTTTTCTAAAAGTAATTAAATATGTAGTCACACCTAGAAAGATATTAATGGATGTTCTACATACATTGTGTTATGCATGACAGTTGGAATCACTACAAAAAAAACTAACCATTATATCAAATAAAAGGGATAAACTGGAATAAAAAAATAATCTCATAACACCTTCAGAAGAACGAAAATAAGGTAAATTCCATAGAAGCTAATTAAAGGTTTGATTGAAGAATTAACTTATATTTTGTCATGTGGTTCTAACTATTATTATTCAACCTCTAATTCAAACCAATCATGCTTAGTATTTGCCAATGGAATACTATTGGAGAAATGTGCCATTTGATTTCTCACATAAAAAAAACCAAGCAAGTTTGCTTATATTTAAAGTGGGGAAAAAAATTGATTTGCTTTTCTTTTGTGTAATTCTTTAAATTTTATGTATTACTTTATCAAAAATTTTATATAGTGTAACTTACAATATGATGAAACTTAAACAGACATTCCTGAATTCTACCATTTTTTTTTTTCCCACTCAGGTATTCTAACCTGAATTCCTTCCAAGGAAAGCACATACACTTACACATGGAATGAAAATAAATATTCTCTAATAACTCAGAAATCCATAGTGAATCCATTTCCATGTATGCATACATGTTGTTTATTTTCCAGCATGTTAACATTGCACACCTCGTTGTGGGAAGCCAGCCCTCAGCAGCTTGCCATTTACAGTGTTTGTGGCAACCAGCAGCCCATCTGCACTGCTCCAGCTGAGCCAGGGAAAGGAAGTCAGCCCTTCACTCCTCCATGGCCTGCTATGAGTCAGAGCTCTGCTGGCCAGGAGCCTGGGCAACCATCCCTCTCTCTAGTCTTCAGCTTCCATATTTTTTTTGGTTTGAAAAACCATAGTACTTTGATTAAAAACCAGACGGAGGCATGTTGTTTAAATGAACTTGGTCATTAGGGGACATCACAGAAGAGACCTGGCTTTTGAGCTGCTTCTGTGATTGCTGTGAGGGATGACTGATGAGGAACAATGATCTGATGCATGAGATTCAAGCAAGACTGAGTTTCTGTGATTGACTCTAAGGATGGATGGGCATCCATAGACCACAGAATCAATTAGGTTGGCATAGACCTCCAAGATCATCGAGTCTAGCCTTTGACCAATCATTATGGTGTCAAATAAACCATGCCCAATCATTTCTTGAACATCTCTGGGGTTCATGACTCCACCACCTCCCTGTCAGCCTGTTCCAATGCTTGACAATCCTTTCTGTTAAGAAATTCTACCCGATGTCCAACCTGAACCTCCCCTGGCACAGATGCATCCTCTTGTCACTAGCTGCCTGGCAGAAAAGGCCAACCCCCACCTTGCTGGAACCTCCTTTTGGGCAGAGGTAGATCTCTCAGGCTGTTTTTTTCCTTTGAATTGTTTGGGACAGTACTTTCTATGATTAGCACGGAAAACACAATGTAATGACTCAATAATTTTGTACTATGCAGTTGTCCTGATATGAACTGAAGGCATCTATGTCACTCAAAATGTGCCTAAAATAGAACAGCTTTTGCAGGCTTACAGAAAACAAAGTTTAGAATACCATAGAAAAAGAACACACAGGAAAGATTTTTGAAAGCTAAGAGAAAAAGGTATTACTTCATGTCTTGTGATGGGTCGAGCTGAGCTGCAAGACCTTACACATCCTTGTATAATTTTGGTTTTCAAATGTTCAGTATTGCAGTGACCACTTGCTTATCCAAAATATCTACTACAGAATTCCTAAAGCTCAAGAGTATGAGACATGATAGAGTAAACTATATGGATTTGATCTTCAGAAAACATATTAAAAGGCTTGCGTATTTTTTTAGTCTCTTGCGTAAATTGAAGTCAATATCTGACCGATGGTAGATTCTGACTGTTGATTCATACTGTCTCATTATAATGGTAAACATTAATGAGACACAGGCAAAACTTAGAGGGGGGATCATTTTACACAGAGAATTCCTATGGACCATGATACAAATGAAGAAGCTTAAAAATCTCAAATACAATTACAAAATTCAGTGTTAATTGATGAAGTAAAAATCACTTTGGAATCATATTTTTTTCTACACAGTATTCACTGGTGTCACCTTACTAGCATAGGGATCACCCACATACATGCACAGCTTTGAAATTCTTTTAATTTATAATTAAACAAATAAATAATTAAATTGATCTTGTCCAACATTTAAAATAGGCAAAGGGTTTACAATGGGTAAAATATAATCCCATCACTTACTTAAGGTTAGAAACCCATGCCTTCCCATCCCAAAACACTGAATTACAAAGTTCTCTAATTCCAGTGACTTATATTACCAGAGAAAATCCACTCAAATAATGAAAATGGTCAGTAATCACACCTCATAAAACTGCCTCCTCCTTCTGTATCATTGATGAATTCAATACCATCCCAATAATTGGAGATGTCTTACTACTTAATGGTCTAAAAGAGTCCTACTGTTCAATACTAAAATTCCCTACTTCATCTATCTTCAGGTTCAGATGTGTTGAGGAAGACTTTTTCTAATTTTGAGGCTGGTCAGGTTAAAAGCTTGGAGTGCCTTTGCCTATCTCAACTGCCAGATGTTCTCAAAACCCCTCTAAGTGGCAAAATCAAATAAAATATAGTGAGGGAAGGAGGCAGCAATGTTGCCATCTGTCCATTTGTCCAATAGATCTTTACTATGGGATAATTACTGTCATCCTGTGTATGCAGATTACCACGAGAGGGCATTTGAAAGCAAGATTTGATTGAAAAGTGTTTTCCTGGTCTTTCTCAGGAGCTGACTGTCATGGACAAAGTAAATGAAACCCCATGCAGCAGGTTCCAAAGGCTGCCAGAACTCTGGTGCTCACCCTTTCAGCAACAAACAATTCAGCTGGCAGCAGAAGCTGCAAGACAGCTCCCTGCTCCTCTCAGGACCCTCTCAGATGTTTTGGATGTTCCTGTCCTGCTGGCTTTCCTCAGCAGGACAGAGCTGCTTCCACCATCCAGCCCTGCTCCGTGCTGCACACACGGCACTGCCTCTTCCCGGCTCTGTTCTCAGGAAAGGACCAAGATCCACCCCCGGCAGGGTACCATGGACAGCGTCATTCAAGGACACCCTCCTGTCCAATGTGGCCCTTCCACCAGAGCTTTACAGCACAAGCCATGGGATCCCAATCAAGATTGATGCTGCCACACTGGCATCCTGTTTACAGATAGTGAGCAGGAAAACAAGCAAACAACCAGGGCTAAGACAATTTTGTACCTGACTAGTTCAGCTGCTAAAAGTAAATTTTACTGGAAATTGCTTTTAATATGATGGGAAAATAAAGAAAAATATTTAAAAGAAAATTAAACTTAACAATCAGTCTTATAAATTCAGTGAACTTTTTCAAATTTTCCTTCCTTGATCAATCTCCTCAGAAGAATACAAGGTGTATATATATATATATATCTTGCGTATGTATACAAGACAGATCTCTTGATGAACTTTCTAACAGGTGACTTCAACAGAGCTAATTGTTATCAGCTAACTGTGCAGTTTATGGTGCTTTTCTATGCTAATTGTGAAATTTCTAGATTGCTTAAATATTAAATATTAAATGGATTAAAAAAATGTTATATATATACACACTATGTTTCCTTTAGCCCTTAAACAGCTTTTGAGTGTATCACTGGCGCCATAGCAATATTTTTGTGCACCATTTATCTTAAAACTCAGAAGAACATGGAACACTCTTTTGCGACTGTTTCTTTCTCTATCTTGTACAAGATAGAAGCCCAAATATCCAGTATTTTGCATAAAAGTCTCTTTCTAGTGATGCTGAAGCAGTTGTTGGAAGGCTTGGAGCACGGAAAACACATGAGATCCATTCACAGACACTCCACAAAGAGTGTCTGTGAATTAATTGTACAAACAGCATGAACACAGACAAAAATATTCAGTGTGATCAGGAGGATCCTTGTCCCTACTTCTAATTCCAGTCAGTAGGCTGGCTTATTTGTTTTCTTGTGGGAGTTGTCCTGTCTCATAAAAAAAGCCAATATGAAGTGAGATCAATAGCACATTCGTGATGAGAAGTTTCTCATGTAGGAAATGCAGGAGAAAATTGAGCTTTCTTCATATAGCCTATTATGCAGTCATGTGAACTTCTATGACTTCAATCCAGGCCTCAAGGTATCCATTAAAATCTACTTATAATTCACTTGTAACTGTTTTACTGTTGGCAGACCCTGAATCCTTCTTGTCTTGGAATGAACAGGGATGTTATTGGCAAATTGTTGGCATCAGTATGAATCTAGGATAAAGAGTTCCTCCTAAGGAAGACATACTCTGTACCAGGCTTCCTTGGTGACACACATTAATTTGTAGTTCTGGTTCTATAATGTGGATTCCATCACATTCCAAAATAGTGTAGCTGCATTTTCAAATGAACAGCTTTCCCTGCATAATGCAGTTCAAACTGACTGTTAGCAACCTACTACAGAAAAGTTAGACATTTTCTGTTTTGATTTTAGCAGTACAGGAGTAAGTTTTAAGAGGTTCTTCTTTTAAAATTATTGCATTTAAAGTTCTTCTATATTAACAAATACTTTGTAATCACCTCTGTTATGTTCACAATTGATGCAAAATATACATACTATTCACAGACACGAGAGCAAAGCCAGTTACCAAAGTAAAAAGGAGAGTAAGATCTTATAGCAAATCGATCACATCTCAGTTTTGTATTGCTGAATAATATAAGAATATGTTTGCATGAATCAAGAAAACTCACAGATGTCGGTGGGAATTGCAACCACTTACTTTCACAGATTCTAAGTCTCTATATACTCTTACACTCCTTATGTCCCATCTTCCTTCTTTTAACCATTGACAAAATAGGAATGAAGAGCTTCTAAACTGAACATCACTGGTGTTACTACCAACCTGAAATGCTCTATTTGCAACTAACTTAAGTTTGCCTCCTCATCCTTTTCTGTTATACTTTCTTCTTTGCCCTTTCATTTCTCCATAATAGATTTCTTCCTTTTTATTTTTTTTCTCTCCACTGGTCCCCTAGGATTTTGAGCTTTCTGGACAAATCTGTTTGGCTTTTTATTACAAGATCCAGTAACTGTGTGTGATTTCTTAGACTACCACTGCTTGTCTTCCTGTTACTCCATATGACTAATGCTGCTCCATTTGCCTCTCTGAAACCAGCAGCTGAAAGTCAAGGTGTTCAGTGACTGACATAGTTGTTAAAATGGCATATTTTTGGAGACAGTTTTACTGATTTCCCCATGTTCTTGTTAGCTGCTTCCGGCTGAAGGTAGAGCCTCGAAGACTCTTCCTGATGCAAGAACTATTTTCCTAAACCTGTTAAACGCACAAATAATTGTGCAACTTACAAGCAATTTATCATAAGGATTTGATGGCACCTTTCTTAAAGAGAGCAAAGTGTCCTCTTACTAAAATTCTGTCCTTGTAACCATCTCAATCAAGTATGGCGGTGTTAAAGTCCTCTGAAAAAAAAATAGCACCAGCTACCTGCTCACCTATGTTTCATACACTTGGTGTTTTATGAACAACTTTTTTCTTCTATGCAAATACAGTTTTGCTTTCCATTAATTAATCAACATCATACACACACTGCTTTCATTTTTATCATATTAGGAGGGAAATTAAAGCAGATTTTTGATTGCACAGAGCATTGAGTTGATTTTATTTTTGTTAATGCTAAAGCACTGAAAAGAAAATGCTATTAATTTCAGAAAAGATAATAAACAATTTAACTATTTAGTGTCTTTTCCAGGTTAAAAGAAATCTTACCAGTGAATCCTGGAGGACAAGCACAGCTGTAGTCTGCAACCAGGTCTAAACAAGTTGAATTGCTTTTACAGAAGCCATACGTGCACTCATCAAAGTTGATTTCACAGTTCAGGCCTTCAAATCCTTGGAAATAAAACCAAAGAGCTATGCATTATTCAGCTATATCTGTGCCTTATTTTTCTAAAACATGTCTTTAGGTCCCTTGTTTTCAATTTACTCTTGTAAAAAATGATCTTGAATCCCTATGGATGGATCATCCTAAAAGTTTTTTCTGCTCTGTCATTAACAGGAAAATGCATGTTTTTCTGTCAAATATACTTTAAAAGGAGTCAATAAATGAAAGCACAAATTTAGGATTCAGTATGTTCATTAATCTACTTGAACTTTTAGTTAGTTTAGTTAGAGACTTATGAATTTATGTATCTGTTATCATTTTGATGCCATTACAGATGAAGAAATGCCGGGATTCGGACATCTGCTCTCAAAATAAAAATCAGCTCTTAAAATCTCTTTTAAAATCAGCTCTCAAATAGCTGCTTCTCTATTTTTTATTTGTTTTACAGAATCCCAGAGTTATTAAGGTTGCCAGAGGCCTTCCAGATCATCCAGTCCAACCCAGCACCACCACAATCACCCCTGAACCATATCCCCAAATGCCACATCCAGACAGCTCTCAAACACTTCCAGAGATGGTGACTTCACTACCTCCCTAGGTAATTATTCCAATGTCTAACCATTCTTTCAGAGATTTTTTTTTTTCTTGGTTATTAGTATCTAATCTGAACCTCCACTGACACAATTTAGGGCCATTTCCTCTCACCCTTTCACTAGAGACATGGCAGAAGAGACAGACCCCCACCTCAATAAAACCTCCTTTCAGGTTGTTGTAGGGAGCAGTGAGGTTCCCCTCAGCCTCTTTTTCTGCAGANCCAGAGGCCTTCCAGATCATCCAGACCAACCCACAACCCAGCACCACCACAATCGTCCCTGAACCATATCCCCAAATGCCACATCCAGACAGCTCTCAAACACTTCCAGAGATGGTGACTTCACTACCTCCCTAGGTAATTATTCCAATGTCTAACCATTCNGAGATGGTGACTTCACTACCTCCCTAGGCAATTATTCCAATGTCTAACCACTCTTTCAGAGATTTTTTTTTTCTTGGTTATTAGTATCTAATCTGAACCTCCACTGACACAATTTAGGGCCATTTCCTCTCACCCTTTCACTAGAGACATGGCAGAAGAGACAGACCCCCACCTCAATAAAACCTCCTTTCAGGTTGTTGTAGGGAGCAGTGAGGTTCCCCTCAGCCTCTTTTTCTGCAGACTAAACAGCCCCAATTTCTTGTGTCATAGTGACTTTTAGCTAACTCAGAGGTCTAACGGTGTTTTTTTTGTAGCTGAAATTGCTAGAGAATCTCCTCTCCAATATCTGACATTTTATGCTCTTGTAAATGTATTCTAATTCATGGTCATGCTACAAAATGAGTATCATTAGTGCTGTCACAGGCCATGGCTGCAGGAAGACCATGACTAATGCCAAGCTATCGGCACCCTCAGTGCAAGGCATATTCCCGTGATTTCTCAAACTGACCATGGAACCAATTTCCACTGATCCTTAGGTCATAAAACTTTAGAATTACCCTTAATTCATTAATAATGTATAAAATAACAGTTCTTATTTGCATTTAGAGTTTAATCGGGCCCATGTCTCACAGGTAACATGTAAGCCACAAAATTATCAGGGTGGATGCCAAGATTTATTTTTGTATGAGCTGGTAGGGCAGGCTTAAACAGCAAAATGATCTTTTCCAAGGTTAATTTCCAGCTACCTTCCAATATCTGTTTTGGCTTCTAATTTAAGCTAACTAATGACAGAGGCTGTACTTCTGAGAATTATTTGTGGCAATTTCATCTCTTGTGATGAGTTTCTGAAGTTATCACCACTGGAATGGCTGTATTAATATATGCATACCTGAAATATTGTCAGCTATGAAATCAGCAACCATGAGTCCATTTTTAGAAAAGAGTAGAATTTGAAGATTAAAATTTAAAAAATTAAAACCTAGAACATACCAGGTTATAAATTGCAACCTTGGCTTTATTTTTAACTAAAAATACATTTTAAAAATATGCATTAAAAATCTATTTGTGAAATTATTTCAGAAAGAAACTGTAATTTCAAATGTTTTAAAACATTTTAGTTTTTCTTTGACTAACTTTTTATTGATATCACTCATTTTTTCACACAGTACCGATAACACTGAACAATGTGCATTTTTAAAGAAACAGACCACAGGTGCTGAAAATCATATTATTTTCGTCTGTGAAAGTTCTCATAGATTTTTTAATGACAGATTACTAAAGTCATTATGACCACTGTAATTTGCTATGATTAGCCAGAAATCTGCACGATATTAATTAAGGTAAAAATATTATTTTCAGCTTATTGATGATATTTTCCATGGAATTAATGTCCTACTCATTTATGCTTTGTCCAATTCTTCAGACATTGCTAAAATCATGAAGTTCTGTCTGAAAAAGGTAGCAGTTACAAGTATGTCTGTCTCCATTCTTAGTCTTTCTCCATTCTTGATGATCATGGCTGTTTTGGTAGACACATTGACTTGGTGGACGAAGATGCAAATGAGACTTTGGAAAGGAATGAATAACTTTCATATAAAGGAAATTTTAACAATGGCTTTGAAGCCTGTCAAGAAGATGTTTTGCAAACTGCAGGCAGTTTTGAAAATTGTCAAAGATAATAAAAATAAATTATTTTCAACAACTTACCTTCGGGGCAAAAGCAATCATAGCTGTTGACATCATTCTGACAAACAGCACCATTCAAGCAGGGAGCTGAATCACACTCATTCATTTCTGTTTCACAATACCGGCCTGAAAAACCTGCGAATGAAGTAAGATAAGCTTTGATTTTCTTTGTCATTATGTATGCTATTAGCATGAAACTTGTATTTCAAATAGTGCTCTTTAACTAAAACCCAGAGGTCTTACAATCCATATTCCCCTGGAAAAGGAAACTTTAAGTCAGAGCTTCTGTATTTTATTTACAAAGAGTTAAATTTTACTAATTTCTTACTCAATATTACAAATATATCTTTATTGATGGAATAAAGCAATAAATGAAGTAAGAAGTGCTTCCAGAATGCAATAAGACATTCATAGCTGTGTGAAAACAAGGTAGAGGTTTTCAAGCGTTTTTCTTGATTATAATAGTTTTAGTATTTTTGTGATAGAAGAGTGTTTTGTGTTGGACTGACCTTAAAGATTAACGAGTTCCAAGCCCTCTGCCAGGGGCAGAGACACCTTCCATTAGACCAGGTTACTCAATACCTTTTTGTTAACTTTTGCCACATCAGTATAAGAAAGAGTACATCAATTATCTTTCATCCACTGTGTTGTCCTTATTAGCGTGGAGAGGAACAAAACACAGAGTGCAAACACAGTGAGGCATAGCAAAGATGTGCTGTGTGAGTCAGGTCTCGGGACATGGGAAGTGCACATGGCCCTCTTATGGTACATAAGGCTGTTGGGTTTGTTTCTAAAAGAAGGAAAGTGCACAGCATTAAAACAAAAATCTGAAGACTAAACTTGCATAAGCTTGCATAAGGAAAAGTAACTCAGTTTTCTCATTTCTTACAGGTACTTTGAGACACAGTACAGGGCACAGGTGCCACAGTGCCAGCAGCAGGGGCTGCAAGGGGGTTCTGTCAGAAGAGGGTCTAGAAATTGTTTAGTAGATCTACAAAACAGAAAAACTTAAATTAGCTTTCATTGTGGGGAAACAGGGCAGAGTTATCCACTTGCCCCTAACGTATGTGTGCTAGGTGAAAACAACATGAATCGGTATTTTCCTAAATAGCAACCAAAGGTGCAAAATTTAATCCAAAGTACAATGAAGAATTATTCTAAAGGGCGTATAATGTGAATCAAGA
Organism: Erpornis zantholeuca; assembly: GCA_013400515.1. NCBI lineage: Eukaryota > Metazoa > Chordata > Aves > Passeriformes > Timaliidae > Erpornis > Erpornis zantholeuca. The sequence goes on along the minus strand of VZTN01014278.1, from coordinate 1,632 downwards.
CCTATATATTTAAATTTGTTTTGATGATCCTCAATATTGAAGAAACTTGGAGGGTGGGGGGAGAAAGAAAATTACTAACACCAAAGAACTGAGTTCATATATTATACATTTAAAATGCAAAATTCAGAAGAGAAAAAAATAAGAGTAAAAATCTATTTTAAAATGTGAGTGTTTTAAAAAACTTCAGGACAAATTCCTTTTGCCTGGGCTTTAGAGAATATTGACTTTCAGGAAAACAAAAGTGGTCAGGCATAGCTGACAACCTAGTTTAATTTAGCTGTTACAGATAAATTTTTAAGTTTTAAAAAGTTAGAATTGTTTTCTAGAAGTTATGTTCTTTTGAAAATGTTAGCATCTATAACCTATAACCTGACACCTATAACTGAGAATTAGATATCTAGTTGGAAATTCATTCAGAGTGATGACTTAACTCTCTGCAATCTGGTCTAAATAAGCTTCAGGTTGTTTGGTTTTTTTCATTAAAAGGACAGAAAATTAACAAGTACAGGAGGACAGAGAACTGAACCTTATTCTTTAAAATGGAAAAAAATACTTTTCCAAGCTGTTTTATTTTTCTTTGTGTTTTTATTTTTTTTTAGCATTTAGCAATATTCATAAATTATTTATTGAAAGCTTCTCAAAGGAGTTACTGGGAAGTATATTGGGTCATTTTTGAAAAAGATACTTAGCATTTTTATAGGTCTTGCTGATAATGTTAAAATGTTTTAGGAACTACTGCTGCCATTTCAGGATCAGATAAAATCCCCACATTTTGATCCTACCATGTGAAACGAAATCTGAGAACAGAAGTGACTCATGAGCTCCCAGCTCTCAACACATCTGCTTGTGATGTTGCAACAGCTCCCTGTGACAAGTCATGACCGGGTCACCCTTTCTCAGGAGTGATGCAAATATCCAGCAATTGTCTTCTGACATTCTGAGGATTTTTGTTACAGAAGGACTAGGAGGCAAGGGGAAATATCACAGGGGCAAATACAGAGCTGCAGGTAGCAGAAGCTAATTTTTAAAGGTTTTCATTATATAGTTTACTTCATTGCTATGTTATAAACTTATGGATTGGAAAGGAAGGAAGTAAAAGCATAAGTAAAATCTGTCTTTAATCGAAATTGGTGCATACAGTGTGAATTACCCACTCTGAAAGAGCTGAAAGGAAAACATAATGATAGAATTTAATTTCTTCTTGTCACATTTTTAACAGAATATGTCCTGCAGAGAGAAAACAATTTAAATGCAGTTTGTATTTATTTTAAAGTAGAATTATTAATTAGAATAGAATAGAATAGGATAGAATATTTTATTATTATGTCTATTTCTTGCTGATCAACATACCAACAAATGACACTTCTTTCATAAATATTAAATAACTCATTTAATAATCTGCAAGAACATGAGGAGAAATAAGCTTCATTTGTATTATTTTTAAATCAAGAATGAGTTGGGGAATGCTTTTAGATACATTACAATCCATGTATTCACACTCAATTATTTGTGGTATAACATTAAGTTAGACAACAAAATAGAAGAAATTAGTCAATTAAAACATAAATATTTCTGCAGTTTTGATATGATACAAGTTAATAAGTTCTATATATTTGAAAATACAAAAATTAA
>VZTN01014276.1:242060-265182 GCA_013400515.1 Erpornis zantholeuca | reverse complement strand
AAAGATTAAAAAGAGATGGAGAGGAAAAAATATGTGGAAAATCACAGAAAAAATTGGGTTTTAAAATACCCCTGAGATAAGTCCAGCCAATGACCAAACAACACTGAGTGCCACATCCAGGCTATCCTAAAAGGTGATTCCACCTCCCTGGGCAGCCCATTCCAAAGTCTAATCACCCTTTCTGAGAAGAAGTTCTTCCCAATGTCCAACCTAAATATCCCCTGGTGAAGCTTGGGACTGTGTCCTGCTGTGCTGCTGCTAGGAGCCACTGACTGTAATCCTTGATGTCAATATTAACTAAAAGTGAGATGTTAGGTTAAAGTAGCTGGCTTTTCATATTAATGGTCTCAGTTTTCTCCCTACATTGATTGGCAAAAAGGCTTCCTAAAACAATGGCTTTAAAGTAAAAAAAAAAAAAAGTAAAATATTCACACCACACTGGTAGGAGTTTTCCAGGAGATGCTGTATTTGTTAAGAAAACATAGACAAAAAGTCACAGCATTTTCTAATATGGATAAGAACTACATTATGTATTAGGGATACTTGTTAAAGCACTACTTCTCTGGATGATCTTAGAAATTCAATAGAATATCTATGTGTCTTAATCCAGAATGTGTTTATTTCCTTCCATTCACTCCTGAAAGTTTTGGAGTAGATCCTGGATGGAATAATTTGACCCTCTTTGGAGTAATTAATGAATAAAGAAATGAGATGCAATTCATGAGATCACTTGTTACAAATTATTCATCCAAACCTACCTGAAATCTGATAAGATTCTCTTAAATCAGTGCTGGAAGTGTTTAGCTTCAGACCTGAATGAAGATGGCTTCCAAGTTTCTCTAACCTTCAACTTCAGTAGAAAGCAAGAGCAAAAATTAAAATGAACTGGTGATGAAAACTCCCAGATTCTTCCCCCTCAGAAATTTTCTCTGTTGGATAATGAACTGGTGATGAAAACTCCTATTTTTTCCCCATCAGAACATTTCTCTGTTGGATAACAAAAGAACTAAAACAGGGAGTTGGGAAATAGTTTGTTGAATAATAAACCTAGAGGCAAACCCTCTGTGAGACCTTCAGGGATGGAAATGACAGAAATTATCTGCACCTTAGCAACATTTAGCAAAATCTAGATACAGGTAAAGAAGCTTTGATTCAGGCTACAGAGGAGGAAATTATTACAACCTCATACACATGAGATAGGGGAAATGAGAGACAAATAGGATGAGAAGAAATAGTTTTGAGTTTTGCCAGGGAAGATCTAGATTGAATATTAGGAAAAAATTCTCCACTGAATTAAGTGAAGATAGTCAAGCATTGGAACAAGTTGTCCAGAAGAGTGGTAGAGTCAACATCCCTGGAAGTGTTCAAAAAATACGAAGGTGTTTTATTTGGTGACAGTGCTTGGACTCAATGACCTTAGGCATCTTTTTGAACCCTAACAATTCTATGATTCTATGTCACTGTGAAAAAACAAAAACAAAAACAAATGAAAAAACACCCCAAACAAACAAACAAAAACAAAAAGAAAAGAAACAAAAAAAAAACCAAAAAAAAAAAAAAAACCAAAAAAAACCAAAAAACAAAAAAACAAAACCAAACAAAACAAAAAAAAAAAAAAACCAAAAAAAAAAAAAAAAAAAACAAAAAAAAAAAAAAAAAAAAAAACAAAAAAACAAAAAAATAGAAAAACAAAACCCAGACCAAACCAAAACCAAACAAAACCCCAACCAACCAACCAAAAAAAAACCAAAAAAAACCAAAAAAAACCAAAAAAAACCAAAAAAAACCAAAAAAAACCAAAAAACAAAAAAACAAAAAAATAGAAAAACAAAACCCAGACCAAACCAAAACTAAACAAAACCCCAACCAACCAACCAAAAAAAAACCAAAAAAACCTCCACAAACCAGAAATCAGCAGTAATCAAATTTGCTATTTTAAAAGTAATAAAAACTTTAAAGCAACCTTCCTTTAATTAAAAAAAAACCAACCTACATTTGGACTGCAAAAAGTAGAAGCGTGTAAGTTAGGTCCCTGGTGTCTTTACTCACTCCAGCAATATATTTTCTATACTTGAACATTCTGTAAAGAGGGAGAAGGGGTACTGTGCTCACTGGCTGCTACCTTCCTGGAAATGGCTTTGAGGCAGCTGTAAAAGTTTCCTTAAAAATTTATACCGGAGCTTCCAGCTCCCATAGCTGATTCCAGCTCCCATTCCTGATCCCTTGTTCAAGGATTGTGCCAGAAAACCCACTGCACTGTCCCCTTCAGAAGCAGGTGCAGCAGCCGGACAATAATCCAATAAAAATCCTATTAGCTGCGTCTCCATGACACTCCTGGTATCCACGGGACCCACAATATCTTTAATGCAGACAATAAATCCAGACCATTTCCTCCTTCAATTGCTCCCAATATGGCTCCACTTCTAGCACTGCTCAGCTAACCTTTTTTTGCCACATTTTCTCATGAATGCTGAATCACTCTCTAATCTTTACAGCGAAGCCAGCGGAGTTCCCACCAAGTGAAACATATCACTCGGGTTTAGTTATCCAAACACAATTGCATCCAGGTGCATTCCTGTGGATTATGACCAACAGAGACTCAGTGCTGACACTAAAAATATCAGTTCCATGTCTGCAAAATTCGGAGAAGGCTTTGTGGCAATTATTTCCTCACCAAAACATCCCAGCTTAACCCTTAAGCAGTCAAAGCAGGGAAAACATCACTAGGTTAAAACGGCGTCCGTGTGTAGGTATGGGGCATAGAGTCAATGAACCCAAATTAAAGCTGCCAGGGCAACAGCTCAGGCAAAATTGTAAATAAAAGCAAAGCAAGGACAAGTGCATAAAGGAGAGGAATTAGCAAAGATGTGTTGTCTTGGACCCTTAGGAGCAATGGTTGCTCACACAAGTTTTCTGACTCGCTGCCTTGTTAATCTCAGTCCCTCAATCCAACACATTAGCAAACTACTCCTGAGTGGGTCTGGAGCACAAGTCTGGTGAGGAGCAGCTTAGGGTGGTGGGAAAGGCTCAGGCTGGAGAAAAGGAGGCTCAGGGGGGACCTTGTGGCTCTGCACAAGTCCCTGACAGGAGGGGACAGCTGGGGGGGGTCAGGCTCTGCTCTCAGGGAACAGGGACAGGAGGAGAGGGAAAAACCTCAGGCTGGGCTAGGGGAGGTTTGGGTTGGACATCAGGGGAAAATTTTTCACTGAAAGGTTTGTCAAGCATTGGAAGAGGAAGCCTGGGTAAGTGGTGGAGATCCCATCCCTGGAGGGATTTAAAAGCTGTGTGGATGTGGCACTTGCTATAGTGGAGACCTTGGCAGTGCTGGATTAACGGCTGGACTTGATGAACTCAGAAGGGCTTTTCTATCCTCAGTTATTCTGTGATTCTATGAGGCTGTGGAACAGTGTGGCATTGCTAAATGAGAGGGAAATTGATCGTTTGAACATCACCCTGCTGATAGCCCAAGTGCCCTGTGCACGTCACTGTGGCAGTTCTCGAGATAAAACTCACCCCTTTTGAGAACAGAAGAGCACCAGCAGGCAGTTCCCACACACACCAAAAAGTTCCATACACCACAGGCTGGCTGCATTACTGAGTTCACAGGTTTTCTGCATGTAATCTGTATGGCCAGGTAGTGGGTGGGAGGCAGAGCCTGGAAGACTCAAAGCTTAGGGAGAATGGATTTGATCCCTGTGTTTGTGTGAAAGCTTATTCTGTAGAAGACATAAGTTTCAATGTGTAGTTAAAAGAATCAACAAGAGATTGTAAATTACTTAGCTGGAGGGCAGAAATACGTTTAGACGGGCTATTTAAAATTCTGTGCACTTTATTGTGATTTAGATGTCCTCTTTAATTACTTTTTCTGGCTGGCTGCTTAGAATTGCACTTTTTTTATAGACCTGTTTCTGTAGAGGTTTTTCATATGATCCAGTTTTGAGGGGAGCTAAATGATTTTGGCTTTTCATGGTGGTGACTTGGTAGTAGGTTTTGAGAACTTTCAGAGAAAGGCTGGAGAAATGCAAGTTGTTTGTAACTTGTCCTGAAATCCATTTCTAAGAGAACTTTTTGTTCTCTTAGAAGGAGAAAGAAAGCTTTGATGAAAAAATGTAAATAAAAAAGATGTTTATAGTAAAGTAATTGCCTTAACCAATGAAATGTCTTCCTCTCTCTTGTTGTGCATTCCATTCTGATGCTAAAAGACACAGACACAGAGACACACAGACAATCTCTCCAACCTAATATAACTAAAAAGAAAAATATTTGTTCTGTTTTCTTTATATTAATAATAAAGCCTTCTAATTTCTGATCCTCAGTCATTAGACATGTCAGTAGAAAGGCCCTGGAAAACCAGGGCTGCCTCCTTTCTACAGCTCTTCTTTGAGCAGAGGCTCTGCAGCAGCAGCTTAGTGTGAGATCAACCACCTGTGAATGAAGAGATGGTGGAGAATCTCCTCCTGGTTCCTGGTATATTCCCCCAGGAACCCCCTGGGTTTGATAACACCTGCTATATGTGGTCAATAAAGTTGTCTCTGAATGCAGGCACATGTGACCAGCGAGGCTGCCTTGTGCTCCTCCCTATCCTCCTGCCACGTAAGCCAGAAAGAAGAACCTGCAGCAAGAACGTCACAAACCTCCCTGAAAATGAGTGGAGGGCTGATCTTGTGGGCTCCTCCTATTCCCTGTTTGAACACAAACGTGTACACAAAGAAGATATAAATTGCAGCTCAGTGCAGGGAACCAAATTTTCCCAGTTCCAAAAAGAAATGCCTCATCTTCCAAGTCCCTGTATAAAACAGCAACTTGCTGGCGTAGTGAATGGAATTAAAACAAGAGAAAAAAAATAAAGTATGAAGACTTATAATTTCAGCCTTGCAAATAATTTGCACAAGAGATCAGAGTAATTCACATGGAAGGCTTTCATGCTAATTTCTTACTGTGTTCAGTGTATTCAGTATTCACTGCAGTATGGACTGCAGTGTTCTAATGTAGTAGTTAAAGCAAGAGTAAATGTCTGGAGTCACAAAAGGTGCTGGCTAAATATCTATGGAAGCTCAGATCCAAAGACCTCTAAGAGCTGGGATCACTGGGGGGACAGAGGAAGAAGAGACATGGCTGCAGCACCAGGAGATGTGCTGTGCTGTGCAGCAGAAGACCAGACAAGGCATTCTTGGTCATGAAGCAAATGATTTTCACAGTGCCAGCAATCATCTCAGCAAGTCCTTTCTGAGGGTGTGGGGGTCCCATCCTTCTCCTATTAGAGACCACTGCTAACTCCATTTCTTATCTGTTGTTCCCACTGTTTCCAGTTAAAATTTATTTGTAGTTCAGCTCACACACATTCCCTGAGTGCTGTCCTTGAAGTCCTCATCCTTTGCTCCCAAGAGACTGCAGTAATTTCCCTGTCACTTTTGTCTTCACTGGGATGAACAATCCCATGAGATTTCATTTCAGTACAGTAGTTCCTTTTCCTGAGAGCTCCTCTCATCCCTCTCCTTGTCCTGAAGGCCTCCTCTGCCTCACTTTTGTACTTGAATGACCTCCTTTGGCCACAGATAGCCAGAAGCACACACCCCTTCAGTCCAGGCTACACAGACATCTTGCATTCAGTGCAATTTGTAGTTTGTCTGGGATTTCTCTCAACTTTTTATAAAGTGGTCTGCACCACCCTCTACCTACAATATGTGCTCCACACATCATAGAGGCACGAAGAAAATGAAGGAATTTATATGGGATGATAGGCTAATGGAATGTCAAAAGTAGTTCCACTTTTTATAGTCTTTTCAGATAATGCAATTATCTGTATCTAGATAAAATCTTTACACATTAAAATGTACCTGTGAAGATAAGAATGGGGCTTCTCTACTGAGAAGCTGAGAATAGTGAGGAAAAGAAAANCCACATCCAGCACTGACCCATGTCCCCAAGTGCCACATCCAGGCTGACACATGTCCCCAAGTGCCACATCCAGCACTGAGATGGGACACAGCTCTGGGGGTCCCACACGGGAGGATCTCCTCTCACAAAAACAGATTAGGGAAATAAATAATTGCAATTGATCTTCAGGAGAGAGAGGAGAGGAGAGGAGAGGAGAGGAGAGGAGAGGAGAGAAATGAGGGAGACCTTGAAGCCCATATCAGTGCCAAGAGAGCTGGGCTTTGGACAAGGACATAGAGTGCCAGGTTTCACATTGACAGAGGGCAGAGTTAGGTGGGATATTGGGAAGAAATTCTTTAAGAGGGTGATGAGGCCCTGGGACAGGTTGCCCAGAGAAGCTGTGGCTGCCCCATCCCTGGAACTGTTCAGTGCCAGGTTGGATGGGGCTTGGAGCAACCTACTCCAAAGAGATTGTGAAGGTGTGCAAAACTTAATTGCTTTCATATCTTTCCATCCTGTGTGAAGATCAGCAACCATGTAATCCTGACATCTTTAATTCAGTGTTTCAGTATGTATTTCAAAAAAGAATTCTTTGCTTATGAAGTTTTGTAAAAGCTGTAAGACAATAATAATAAAATGTTTTTACTTAAATTGTTCATGATGTCATTCATTCTGTTTATTTTTTAAGTTCATAATCCTTCCCTTTGTATAACTGTCTTCTCTGAGTTCTATCTTTTCCCTCCTGGATATAGCAGAGATTAATATTCTCAAAATGATATTTCTTCAAACAATCCAGCAAATATTCTTCAATGCAATACTATTATTATTATTATTGTTGTTCTTGTTCTTGTTCTTGTTGTTATTTTTTATTATTACACATTCCTTTAGGCTTAGAATCATTTTAGGATTCACCATTTCCTGTGCCAAATGTGCATTTTGTCACTAAACCCATCTCTCTAATGCAGTCCACTACTACCCAAAATTTTCTGCTATTTCAACAATTTCAAATTTTTTGTGCTTTTCTGTTCTGTTTGCACTAAAATGCTGTTCTTGTCTGTACTTGAATGACAAAAAAAAGTAAAAAAATTAATTAGCATATATAAAAGATACAGGTGGTCAAATATTTTTTACAGCTGCATAGAAAGGATGACACAAACTAATGAGAGCAGGCCAGATGTTGAAATGTTCAACTCTCCTCAGTCTTCCTTAACTTGTGAGGGCAGGCCAATCTCCCTAAAATCTATGGTTAGAACACTTGGGTAATCAATAAAACTGCTAACAAAATTAGCAGTTTTTGGGATACTGAGTGAGGGTGGACATATTTATTCACAGTCATAGAATCATTTACGTTGGCAAAGCTCTCCAAGGTCACTGAGTCTGACCATTCTCCCAGCACTGCAAGGCCACCACTGCCTCATGTTCCCGAGTGTCACACCCACTCTTTAAATCCTGACATCTTCAATTCAGGAGCTTTTAAATCGCTCCAGGGGTAGGGATTCACCACGGCCCTGGACAGCCCATGCCACAAAGGGTTTGGCCACCCTTTTAGCAAAGAAATTTTCCCCAATATCCAATCTAAACCTCCTCTGACCCAGACTGAGGCTGTTCCCTCTCCTCCTGTCCCTGTTCCCTGGGAGCAGAGCCTGACCCCCCCCGGCTGCCCCCTCCTGTCAGGGACTTGTGCAGAGCCACAAGGTCCCCCCTGAGCCTCCTTTTCTCCAGCCTGAGCCTTTCCCACCTCCCTCAGCCTCTCCTGGGGCTCCAGCCCCTTCCCAGCTCCGTTCCCTTCCCTGGACATGCTCCAGCCCCTCCATGTCTCTCTTGTCCTGAGGGGCCCAGAGCTGTCCCTGGGACTGGAGGTGTCCCAGCAGTGCCAGCACAGGGGACAGGCCCTGCCCTGGGGCTGTGTCACACCATGGCTGGGACAGCCCAGGGGCCATTGGCCTTCTTAGCCACATTGTCTTGTCCAAAATGTCTCCAGAGAGGTGGTGTACTTTCTAAACAAGATTTATTATTTAAGAGCTCACTTTAGATTGGTAAAAAAAAACAACCAATTAGTGTATTTTGTCTCCTCTGAGTGTGTATGTTGAAACACATAGAAAAAATGAAAATTACTTCTCTGAGAGAAATGTTCTCCCTTTTCTTTGCTCTGTGTATTCCTACTGACTCTCTTCATCTGTCAAATACATTGTCACTTTAACCACTCTATTATGATAATTCCTGTGCAACCATCTGAAAAGACACATCTATATAAGAATATAATATGAAATATAAGTGTTCATATCATACGTTTATTTATATAATATCTGTTATCTGTAATAGTGTTAATGGCAGATGCTTAGGAAATTATCTTAGATCTGGGCACCCTGCTCTTGGTATGACCTCTCTGTTCCACCACCTCATGAACTTTCCAAGCACCAGCTTGTTTCTCAATGACTAAATTTAATAATTAATGTCTGAGCGCCACAATACATTCTGGCATCGAGTTAATACTTTAACAATGCATTTCATTACAAAGTAATTCATCATCAGATCTGCATTAAAAGTTCTGCTTGAAAATTTCATCCAGTGCCCTCTGATAACTATTTCTTATATTGTGAAAACACTAATTATTATTTGCTATGTACTTTCCCCATAAAACATTCTGGAGTTTCTGGATATCACCAACAACCCCAGCCTCACTCCTCTTCAAGGAATTCATTTTTCACCACTGTACTTTTTGTATTATTCTCCCACATCCTTTCTGAGAAAAATTTAGAATATAAACCACCTGTGAACCTATAAAATAATGGATGTTTTTACTTCCTTTGTTAGTTTGTTTTTCCCTGATAATTTCTAGTATTTTATTCCCATTTTTCATCATTTCTCAACACAAAATATTATTAATTACGTTTAGCACACACTTGAAGATGCTTTTCCTGAGAAATACTTCAAATTTGTGCTTTTACTATGCACACTCTTTTTCCCTCCACATGCATGTATTTGGAATTTATCAGCAAATTGAGAGGCTCAGATTGGCATGTGACACCTTTGACTGTGGGGAGGACACATAGCCAAAACACCTTTCAGCAACCAGGAATATTTCCACAGCTGAGCACAGTATTCCTCCATGTCCTATGCTGAAAAATTAGAAAAAAATAGAAGCCCAAAACATAAACCCAATGGAATTTTTCACAGGTCAATGCATTCAGTCTGTTGTTGATCTTGTTAGCTTTTTTTCCCCAGGGTTGTTGTAATGTTGTGGTGGGGAGGAAATGTCCAACAGGACCAGAATTCTCCTTTTCATCCCATTGTTGAAACAGCACCATACAACCATCTCTCTTTCTCTTTTAAGACAAAGACCAAAATCCATGCTGACTCCTTTGATTAAGGTTTTATGGTTGTTGTTCATTAGGAAAAATCTTCAAGGTCACTTTGAGACCTGCTGTGAGCTTCAGCTTAAGTCTGAGAATATCTGTTCAGATTTTCTGTGGAAGATGCAGAAACTATCGAATCCCTTGGAGATCTGCTTATTAATTTCATTAAAACAGGGGGTACCATCAGAGTTCTGAGGTATTGTGTCTCCTCCTGTCTTTTTCACACTCCTTAGAAGTCCAGGGGGAAGTTCTAAACCATTTACTGACCCCACAGGCACTCTGCTTTACACAACCAGGACTGCTTTTGACTTTTGAGAGCATTAAGGTAATGATTTCTGAGCTACCTTAAACAGAGCTTTAAATGAGACACTGCTCACAAAAGATAAGATCACAACAGAAAAGTCATCTGAAGAAAATTGACTNTTTTTGTTTTTTTTGTTTTTTAATATACAAGCTGCAGAATTATGCAACGTGGATATTTTCTTCCTTTGCACCACTTCTTTCTTCCAGAGTGTGAACTGGACAGAGAAATTCAAGCTCTTGTCACTGACATTCAGGCTATTCCTGTGCACTCTGAATGAACCCAGATTTACATTGCATTTGCATTGGTCACTGTACACATCACAGGAAAACTCAGGCAAATAAAAGCTGTAGTAAGATTCCTACACCACCACTGGAGATATCTGTGGTATCAATATCTAACTGTAAAATCCATCTGGGTTCCCACCACAGGCGAATGAAATCTGAGTATCTTCAATAGCACTCAGGGGCAAATTTCTCTGACCATATTTAGGCACAATTTCTGATGAGGTGAATCACACCCTCAGTTCCATATTGGTTCAAGAATCCAGGCTCAGACACACATGCACCACAGAGACCTCAAGAGAGGTGAGAGAAATTGCACCTTTGGTCTCCAAACATAGGCTCACCTCCTGGAGAACTGTGGGATTCTGAAGACCTTGGTGGAAGAGGGGAGAGTCTTCATACCATAGAGATGTGGCAGAGGAAGTGGTGGACAGGGAAGACAATGAGGTTGAACTCCTTCTGTCACCATGGCACACAGCATTTAATCAGCCCAGGAACAAGGAAATCAATTGCAAAACATCCATTCTCGCTGTGGGTTTAATGTGTGGCTAGATACAGACAGGTGCTCACTGAGGAGCCAAGAACTCCCTCTGAGGAAGCCCTGATTTCCTAAGGTTGGCTATGGAAAGGTTTATTTAAACCAAGCATCAACGGTGTAAGTAGTTTAAAGTATTTGGATGTGAATGAGTATTTATAGGATGTCTGTAACAAGTATAAACTATCAGATGTTTTATACAACAAGTGGAAACAACCAGATGTACATTTCCTCTGTTTATCCAATTTACTCAGTGTTCTCTGAAAAATGTTAATTATAAAGTCCTATTCTTTTCCCTCTTCCCATGTATGGCATTACTAAAAAATAACGAGATTTTAATACTTTAATTAATAACTTCTGGTAAATCATTTAACATAACATTAAATAGCATGACGAGCTAATTAAGTGCTCAGTGAAATTCCACTCTAACAGATGCCTACCTGTTCATACAAAAGTCACCCAGATTCTTAAGAAATTACTAAACATCTTGAACATCTTCTCTTCAGCAGCAGTTTCGTCCTGGTCTGGATTTGTTGTCATAGGCAATTCTGCAGTCATAAATAAAGCACAGTGAGCTCAAGAGAAAGCAACTGCTGAGAAAATTAACTTTTATGGAATGAAAATACAGTTCAAGACTTTATTTTAAAATATCTCAACTTTGTTGACTTCTGTTTTCTTTCAACAGGAAGTAAAATTTAGCAGCATCCTATTATGATACTCTATTTAAAGTAGCTTCAGTTCTCAAGCTGTTTTGAGAGCCAGAACCTCATAGCTTCAGGTTTATCAATGTATTCTTTATCTCCTTTTGTTTTGACCTAAAATTCTTTTTTTTTTTTCCTTAAAATTCAAATATTTTAAGGGAAATTCCCTTAAAATTCCCTTTAAATTCAAAACCAACACACTCAGAAGGGAATCCTGTGCAATCCTCCCTATTACCATACCAAAACAATCCTTCCTGCCTCATGGCTTAAACTAATCTTTTAAATACTTGGAATTGAGGAGGAAATACTCCTCAGGGCTGCTGCAGCCAGAACTACTGAATGCAGGTACCTTTCTTCGAAAAAATAACTTCTTGGTCACTCTTGAAGACAAGACAAGGAAAGGAATAAACATTATGTTCTCTAGGGCTCTTTATATTTCTCGAGAACCAAAATAAAAAAACAATGCAGTATATAATTAATTAAATTGTATCTGAATGTTCAAGTTAGTGAAAGAAACTATAAGGGATAGAAAATGAAAAAACTATGAGAACTGTAAGAGTTTCCCACATCAGCCACATTATGAGTCTTCTGTAAGGACTTCCCAGTTATTTCCTTGGGAATCAGTTCCATGCTTAACAGGTTCATTTCTCTAACATCAACATTAAAACATGTGCCTGAACAAGTTATTCAGCTCAAATAGCATTTCTCTAATTAGGACTATCAAACACTTTTAGTAAGGTCTCCATTCTGGTTGCAAAGTTCAAACTTAGCTCCTTGAAAGAAATTTGTCTGAGTCAGTTCTTTAGTCTACCCATAAGAAAATTTTGCCCAGACCTTGACAATTTTCAAGTTGTGCAGGCTGGAAAACACCTGATCAAATCTGGGCCCTGAAAATGGAATGAAACACTTAATTTCATGCATCTGTGTTTGCCGTGGTCTCATTTTCTCCTTGGCACAGGAGAAACTAGTACAGGCATACACAGTCCCTAATGAGGAAGATTTATTGTGGTCTTTTAGAACATAAACAGGGCCTCTAAAGAAAGAGGACAAACATTTTATCTGGGTCTGTTACAATGGCACCTAAAAAACCTCAATGATAGCGAGTGGTGGAAGATCCAAGCTCAGGAATAATGTGAAAATTAAGGTAATTCGAGGGAAAAAAACCTTACATTTTTATTCACTGCCTCAGTAAAGATTTGATTTATCTGAGCTGATCAAGTCTTCCTTTGAGCTGAAGATTTGACTTCCAGAAGTTCCTCCAAAATTGTATTATTCTGTGATTCCTGTCTACCATAAATTGTATGCACTTGATAATTTTGCTTTTGATAAGACACATATTGTAGAAAGGATTACAGTTGATGACATATAATTTTTCACTGGATTTATTAATTAGGTTAAGGAGCTCAAAAACACCCCCTTTTCACCTTCATTGAAGTATGAAAGACATCTTCCTAAAGCATGAATTAATGCTTTTTATGTTGAAAAATGATACTTGATTTCTTTCCTCTATCATTTCTCTAACTAAATGTGTCCCTCTGTATATGAAATATTCTACACAGCAATTTATAGGGAAGTATTAACTTTTTGTTTCTCATTTTGCCCTTACTCATAACTGGAAAAAAGATGCAGCAGGAGTAACTTAGATTGGTTGAACAACCTAGTTAAATGTGAAAAATATTCACTGCCTTTGCAATAACTCCTTCAATATCCAGGGACCTTCTTGTTTTATTCAGAGCATCCCCCAAGATTTTGGTAAAGCCAATCAGACCAGTGTTACAGTCAGTGTAAGAACATATCTCTCATGAGTTTTGTTCCTGTAAATTCCAGCTGAGTGAAAAAATTGCATCAATTTTTTTCACGCCTTTACTTTCCTCCCCCATTTTTAAAAACATAACAAAGAGAAAAGGGAAATTAAACTACTATTTCTACTTTGAAAAAGTTGGATGATGCATAGCTTTGTTACATAGGAGGTTGAAAAAGCAGATAGTTTAAGGTCTATTTCTGGTCTTAAAATCTGTTGTTTTCTGGTTCTGTCAGAACTGTAAATGAAAACTTGGATTCATTCTCACAATTTCCTGACTATTCAATTAACGCAGAATCTATTTTTTTCCTACATAGCATACTAAATCTCTAACATTTCGCTATTATTCTTTATTACTATTACAGTATTATTTAATAATACTGACAGAATTACTATGCAGTCAAAAGATACTATGAAAGCAGCCAGGCCTTAGGCCTTTATTTTCCTCTAGTCCTCATATTTCTCATCTATCCAATTGCACTTTGAGACATTAAAAATCTGAAGTCTGCAAAGCCTCTCGTCACAACCCTTAAAAAAATAACTTCATGGCAGAGCTCAGAAAAGGAGAGGAGGAAGCAGAACCAGAGAGTGGCGGGAACACCAACCTTGGGAAAAGATATATCAGTCTGATTGAAAACAGACCTGAAAATTCTTCATGGACAGCTTCTCCCCCACCCTCCCCTTTNTTTTCCTTGGTGTGTGTGATCAAATAAGCTGCATACAGAAGATAAAAATAAAACAGAAAAATCCCTTTGCCCTCCCCATGGGGTGAGTTCCCAAATGTATTGCACACTTGACAGCCAAACATCCATGCTCAGTGGTGTTTGTCATTGCTGGCCCTCAGAATTTGCTGGAAACACTCTATTTTGACATGAGACTGAGTGATCCCTCCACACTTGCAAAGGCTGTGCCTTACCTCCTGGCACTGCCAGATAGGTTGCAAATCTTTACCACGGTAATTAGCAACCAGGTTTCTGGCTATTAAGCACACTGTGGAGGAGGAGGGGGGCTCAGATATGACCTGAGAGAGGGAGTGTGAGGGGCAAGGAGAACAGAGGTGATGCCAAAAGGGCTTGGAGCAGAATATGTCTGAGGGAAGACCTTATTGTGGCCTGCAGCTTCCTCTCTTGTCTCAGGACCCGAGGGAATGGCCTGAAGCTGTGGCAGGGGAGGTTTAGGCTGGATATCAGATAAAGGTCACAGCACCAAGGCTCAGAGAGCTCAAGAAGTGTTTGGACAAGGCTCTCAGGCGCAGGGTGTGATCCTTGTGTTTCCCTTTCAGCTCAGGGTATTCTGTGATGGTGGGACTGCAATCTGCTGCTGAACAAATGCTAAATTTAGCCCCACAGTACTATTACAACGCATTTGCTGCACTACAGAGAAGCACATTTTTGTTTTAATTCCTTTAAGGGTTAGGGAAATGCAACAGGTCTTTGTGGGTGTGACCTTCATCTGCTTCAACAGGGCTGTCAGCAGCAATAGAGTCTGTTTATATTCTGCCCATTACCTAAATGCACAGAGGAAAAATCTCTTTTGTGCCTTCCAATCTCTGCAGCAAGAGGTGAGCGAGCCTCCCTGCTCTTTCTGCGTGCCCAGACATAGGAAATCATGCTCCACCTCACAGTGGCTTTTTATTTCTGCTGTGATTATTACAGGTTCAGAGCACACCAGCCTGGTGGCTGGCCTTTCTGCTCTAATCACCCTGCACACACACACACAGCTCCCCATGCTCTGCAGGATAAAGAGCACTTTGTTGGACAGCCCCTCCACTCTTCCCCTGCTGCCTGCCACCAGCTGAGGGGATCTCCTCTTCTCCCTTTTGTCCTTTACCCAGATGTTCCACACCCAAGGCGTGTTCATGCTCCAAAAAGTCTGAAAAGTATTTTATGCGGGTTAACTCTTGGACCCGATGATCTTGGAGGGTTTTTTTAAACCTAAATGGTTCTGTGATTCTATAACCCACTTTTCCCTTTTTCTTATCTAAACAAAACTAGTAGGGACCAGACTGGGAGCCAGAAGTCCAGCAAGGAGGGGGAAAAAAATCCTTGTCTTGAGTAGGGGTAATTGACAATAAGAAGATTTTAGCTCATGGACGAGATTCTTTTTTTCATTTTGTTGTCTCCCAAGAACAAAGAACACTATTTTAAGGAAGAGTGCTGAAAGGTTACTGAATGGCTCTTGGAGTTATCAGTGTCTATTTACACTGGTGATCTGCATTGCTGAGCTCACAGACCAGAGATAGCTCCACAAGCCCCCTCTCCCAGCTGTTCTCCCATACCATTGAGGCTAAAACCCAACCTTCTCCCCCTCAACACCCCAAGCACAGAAGCTTCTTTCAGGGGGATTTTTAACGTCCTCTTTCAAGGTAGCATGACATCTGCAGTAGAAGACAAAAAGCAGAGTCACACAGAGCAGTTTGGGTTTACAGAATGGCCTCGGAGGCTCCTGAAGGATGGTTATTACCATATTTCACAGCCCTTGGTGTCACTGCGACCGAGGAGCTCAGATATTCACCTCTGACCCTGGCCTGATAAGAGGCATAGACAGAATTCCTCCGATAGTTAAGGTGGAAGAGTTATGATGGTGTACTGAGAGCAAAAGGAGGGGTGGCCCCACCGTGATTTAGGATCTGTAAGCTCCTTATGATGAGTAGAATTCACAATGAAAGATGTTTCATCATCAGGAGCTAAATCTTCCTGACAATGCCAGCTCTGTGCAGCAGCAGAATGGGCTTCCTCAAGAATAAACCTAGCAGGATGTGTCCCCTTGGGATCCTGGGAAGAAAAATCAATGGTTAGCACAAGAGCTCTTAATTTACACACCACGCAAGGAGCAGCAGCTGGAACAAGAAAGATGATCTAAATATTGAGTTGCCTTTGTTTAACCGAAAAATATGGTGTGCTCCTGATCTAGTTGAGTTAGGGCAATGTTTCTGGTTGGGATTCTTCATCCATGCCAGTGGCGTGACACACAGAGGGCTAATTTTAAATAATGGAAGGGATGCCTGTAGAGAAAATAAACTCAGGGTAATTAAAATGATATGTCACACACAGAGACAGATTGGTGCATGCTGTCGAGATCCAGCCCCTCTATAAACCAGCAGCTGTACTGCACCTCCTCTTACCAAGATGCAGAAAACATTCCTTACCCTTAAAAAAGTCACAAACCTTTCTAAGCCCTTGAAGAAACTCTATCTACCTTCTTAATATCCTTTACTGTTACGCTGGGAACCTGTGGGATATTCAATTATCTGTGCTTCAATTTCCCACTCTGCACAACTAATGTGGCATTTTGTGTGTGAGATCTGAGTCATGGCTCTGGAAAAAGGGAGAGAGCAGCAGGTCTTACACACCTTGACTTGAGCAAAGATTTTGACAGAGTTTGCCAGAATACACCACAGCCAAATTGCCAATTTATAAATTGAATAAACATTCTGTGATGTGATGAGTGTGGAAAATTAGCTGGATTGTAGAAAATTAACCATACTTCCTGTGTTTTAGGGTGATGGGCAGTGATACAAAATCCAGCCTGTAGCCAGAGTCTAGTGTCAGGGATTGCTACTGGAGACAACACTGTACAAACTCTCTATTAACAGCCTGAAAAAGGGGATGAGGTGCCTTCTCACCAGGTGTGTAAGTGCCAGGTTGAACTGGGAGGCTGACATACTGGAAGGAAAAGTTCTTATTCAGAGGGACTTTTGTGGCCTGGAAAAATGGGCTGGCAGAAACTGGGCTCTCCTAGAATCCAGTATCTGGGAAAGGCTAACCCAATGAAACAGGGTTGAGAAACTTTTTACATAGGCACTTAGTGACAGGAGGAGGGGGAACAGTGTTAAACTAAAAGAGGAGAGATTGAAATGAGATGCTGGGAAGACACTGGTCCCTGTGAGGGTGGGCAGGCCCTGGCACAGGGTGCCCAGAGCAGCTGTGGCTGCCCCTGGATCCCTGGCAGTGTCCAAGGCCAGGTTGGACAGGGCTTGGAGCAACATGGGATGGTGGAATGTGTCCCTGCCTATGGCAGGGGGATGGGAATTAAATGATCTTTTGAGTTCCTTCCAACCCAAACCATTCTGTGATTTAAAGAACGGAAGAGTCTGGGGTAGGTGTCCCTCAGCTGTCCCTTTTAACTGAATTATTCTGTGATCCAACTCACAAGTTGTCTTTAAGCCTCTTGTGAGAAGGAAGAAGAACCTGGCCAGGACAACCTGTTCCCCCATCCTAGATTTCCAGCTTTCATTTTACCAGTACAGCTACCTGAAAGGCTTCTGCTCTTTCAGAATGTACAATAAGAGAACAACAATCCCCAGGTACCACACAGCTACAAGTAACAACAATTAGAGAGGATAAAGGGCTTTGAGTCCCAGGCAGGGTTTTCTCTGTGAGCTCAATGTACAGTGCATTACAAACCTCTGTGTTTTATCAGGGCACAGATTGTATCTGGACAGTGATTATTGTAACTGATGGGTAGCAATACACATTGCACTGGAATTTAACAATATTTTTTTGAGTAATTAGGTCTGTGACAATTTCCTGTCACGAGCATGAGCCTTGCTGCCTTCAAAGTGCAGCCTGCCACACCGTGTGATATGAGTGGGTACAGCTGGTGGGCAACACCAAAGCTTGCTGTGGCTTTATGCAGCCAGTCTGTCTCAAGAAAATACATATATTATATACACAATACAAAATACAGTATTTCTGAGCACAGCACCTTGCCCAGCTCAATGGCTGAAGCCTCCACCCAACCCTGTTTTTCCTTTCACAACCACAGTCCCCAAAGGCACAGTGTGTGCTGTCACATGGCTCTGGAGACAGGTGATGTCTGTTTTCTACTCAATTTGTGCACCACTTGAACCTTTTCAGTTGCCAGAGGCCACAGCCTGGTTTAAACTCTTCATCCAGGTCATATATTGGATCAGAAATGCAAGTTCTTGCAGGAGAGCTGGGACTTGCTGTCCAAAGTCACCAGGAGCTTGAGAGCATCCTGCCCTCTGTCCAGGCTTCCAGGTCACTTCTCTTCTGCCAGGCTCCTGCAGGGCCACCACGAACACTGGTGTGAGGGTGAGGCCCAATGAAAGGAAGAGCATTTAAAGATACAAATAGTCCCCAGGTAGCTCTGATATTGTAAAAACATCTTTCTTTTCTCTCCTCTGAATCACAAAATTGTAAAGAAACAAAACACACAGGACTTCAAAAATGTCTCAGTTAGAACCCCAAAGAATTACCTTTTGATGAGTTGGAATTCTGTATCTGACTTTTACATATAATCAGTAAGAATGTGATATCTATGTATATAGACATATATACGTGCACTACAACAGACAATATTGCCATAAAATTCTGCTTAATTTTTAGCTACATTAAAAAATAGATTTTTTTTATTTTTTTAAGAAGTCAAAATTCTATTCAGGATGAACTGTTAGAGGGAAGTATTTTTTCCTTCTTGAAATGATACATTTTACCAAAAAACAACAACTTCAATTGATGCATTTCAACTTTGTCTGATCAAAATTGATTAGATATTTCAAACAAATATTTCTAAGAGACACCATTAGGAAATTAACTGAGAGGACAAAAAAGCAAGTGGTGAGGAAACGATGGTGAAAAGTGTGATACCACGAAGGATGAACATCTCTATTTTTGTTGGAATGGAGGCCTTTTCTGCACAACTTAGGCCCAGGGATTTGTGTAGACTCCTGTAGGTTTGTGGCTGTGTTTATGACATCAGCAATTCCTTCCACTGCCTTCTCAGGGAGGTAAAGTTGTCCTTTGGTTCATCCAGAAGTAGAACTTGTTGTGTTCAGAGGTGCAGACAAACAGCTCACAGGCTCATGAAAAGGTGTGTGTTACTCTTCAAGGCAGACCTGTAATTCCTCAGCATGAATGCATGATTTTATTCTTGGGTTATTTAATCATCACAAAATTGTTGTTTCTTTATTAAAAAAATTATCTTTGACAAAGATGTCCTTGCATAAATAACCTTATAATTCAAGCACTTTCATTGCTTACATCCACTAAATAAAAAAGAGACTGAGCTAAGAGCTGATAATTATTTGCTATAATTTGCCTATTAGATAGCTGGGAAGTCTTTTTTAATGTTAATATAATGTCATTATAAAGAGGCACCTGAGCCACAAACATCAACTATCATAGAAAATCTGATTCCCATCATCTGTAATGTCTGATGTTTTGAGATTTTTCACTTACAGTTCAAGTCCAGCATTGTCTATTCATCTGAACTACTTCTGAATTCAAAACAGAGAATATTTTTATACTCTAATAAGTAATTTTAATACCTAGAAGAAACCAGGTGACATTTTAAAGTATGAAGTACTCTTTCAACTGATGCCTTTCCCTGGTCTTAAAACTAAGAGCCAGACATGATTAAGGCAAAAAGGGGTTTTTACCTCAGTATTTAACAAGGATCCTTAATGTGCACCACTTTGCCAAGGTGGAATGTGCCAAAAGGCACACCCGCGATAAACCACGTGTAGGATTTATAGACCTTGCAAATTAGCATGTCCATCAAAGATTCCCCAATGAGAAGCTTGAATGAGTAGCATGATATTCCCCTATCCTGAGGAATTCCCCCCCTGGATGGGCCTAATCTTAGTTTACAGGATGTGTTCCAGAGAGGGCCTTGGTTTCTCAAGGTAGCGTGGAGCTCTCCGGCCTCCAACTGTGAGGCCTCCAGGATGTTTGGTCTCCTGGCTTAACAGAATATTAGGACTATTCTAAGTTATCAGACTGAAGGAATTACAAGTATGCATGCTAAGAGCACTGAGGATGCATAAAAGCTGTATAAAAGGTATGTAAAAGATATATAAAAGAAAAGGAAAAATATCATCATGGCATCAAGAGGACAGTTCACTTTTTAAAGTGGTAGTGACTATTGGAAAACACTTAGTATGAATACAAAATGTAAATATAAATTACAAAATATAAAATACAAAATATACAGAAAATATAAAATTTCTTTAAAATCACAAAGTATGTGCAAGGCAAAGGTCTTCCCAGACCTGTCCATGTTATCCCAGTTTTGAGGCTGCCCCTTGTCCCCATTGAAAACAGGAATACTGTCACATTTGGTTAGTAGTGCCAGGTTCACCACTGCAAAGGAACAGAGGTTTTACTGAAAATAAAGAAAAAAAGAAAGGAAGAAAAGAAAAAAGAGAAAAAAACAAACACCCTACTGATTTCCTTACCAGACTGCCAGGAGGACAACTAACCTTATCAGCTGCAGACATTCAGAAGTATTTGACAGTCCTGCAGATATAGAACAGCCATCTGGTCAATGGCATTGCTGCAACAGTGCTTTGGGATAAAGTACATTTCTGTACCAATTGAGAAGTCATATTTACCCTCTCAACCCGTGACCTGAACTCAGTGTTCATATGGAAAAACCATCCTTCAACTTCCCTCAAAATACTGCTTTAATAATACTCTATCTCATCACCCATCATTTAACTTCAGGAGTTGAAGAAGAAAATTTAAAAATAAATTTTTAAAAATGTGTATTTTTATATATAGATTCACATATACTATTCTGGTACCTAAATGTGTGTGTACCTAAATGTCTGTAGGTGTATGTGTGAATATATATATGTGTGTGTGTATGTGCATGTGCATAGCTGACAAAACAACAAAAAAACCACAGAAAAATTTCATTAACCTTTGTCACAGGTTGTGGAGGGAGATTTTCTTAATATTATGATTTCTGTGGGCGTTCTATTCATGACTGTTTAAAAAAAAAAAAGGTATTACAGTCAATCACAAACAGCGTTAATCAGCTTTCAACAGGAGACGTCATGAACTGAGAAATCAAATTTAGCTAAAATAGCCCAAAGTGACCTATGTCAGTTCCATGCTCGCCTGCATTAAATTACTTGTAAACCCAAGAACTTGTAAGATCACAGTTTCATAGCAAATAAAGCCAGCTGAAGCCTGGAGAAATTGTCCTGTCCTGTGTTTCTCAGACTATAGTGTATGGGCTCCAAGGGTCTGGAAGGTGTCAGAATGGGGCCTGTGAAATGACTGCCAAAATCCCTGGAAGATCACACAGGAGTGAATTCCCAGTAAAGCAGAGTGGGGAATAACAAAATACAAACCAAACCAAACAAACAAAAAAATCCAGAAACAAAACAAAAATAAACACATGCAAAGCCCCCAAACAAACAAGCGAAGAGACCTCACAAAAACTCAAAACACAAAAAACCAAATAGGAATTAAAAAAAAAAGGCTGAGTACTCAATGTCAAATCCTCTTCCTTAAAAATTTCTGTCCAAATAACATCCATTTCAGTCACGTTGCACAGCATTATCCTTGGAAATGTGGGGTTTTTTTTCTTTAATTTTGGTATTTTTTCCAAAAAGATTACTTTATCTGGATTTTTGAAGCTTGGGAAATATTGATGTCTCCTTTCCTCAGAGCAGCTTGCCTAATTGTGTGATCCCACTCAAAACCACTTTTTCTCCCCACCATCCATGACCCAACAATGCTAATGGTCTTTCCCCCTACTTGTACTCATCTGGGTATCCTCAAAATAAAATTTCATTTCTCTTTTATGAACTTTTCCCCCAGAATTACACCATCTTGAGAAAAAAAAAAAATTATACTGATTGGTTGGGGTTTTTTTACCCTTTATAAATTAGAGGAAGCATGAAAATTATGATCCTTCACTAGGAAGATTCAGAATAGCTGTAACCACGTAATTACTACTGTGAATGAAATGGAAACTACCAAATACAGCAACTGATTTGTGATGCAAAATAAGTGCTTCCTGCTTTTCTCCCAAACTTAGTGCCCACGAAGAAGTGAGATACTGTAGCTGCAGGCATGAAAGCTACCCAAAATAAATTCTGTGAGTGGTGTGCGATGGCAAACATATTCTCTTTGCATTTTTTGCTGTCTTCCAAAATGCCTTTGGAAGAGGAGAGAAGATTCTAAAATAATGAGAGATTTTCCTGGAAAAACCATGCCTTAAATGAATTTTTAGATGCCAGTGAGGAAACATCACTTCACAGCCAGTAAATCAATGCCCTTTTGATTCAGACTTCACTGAGGAAGGTCATTTCACGTTAAGGAACAATAACTACATAAAGTACCTAATAAAAGCCACTGTTGTCTCATTGGTTGACCAGGCAGCTGTGGAAACATGGTGACCTTGCAGCAGAAGGCCAGAGAGCACAAGGCTGCACTCCCACAAAGCCTCAGCCATCAGCAGGTTTAGCCCCATGAAGGTTTCACGGTGGAATCATCAGCATTACTCACAGGATCAACATAATTCATGTGCTTAATGACCGAAGAACCATGTTTTGGTAGGTTCACTCACACCCTGAACCAGCTCCTCGGCCTGCAAACCTTCCACCCTTCATTTTGTTCTATTTTCCAAAACACAGAAAAGTACTAGTATTAACTGGAGAAACTCCAGACACAAGAGCCAAATTTAAATGGGCAATTCATTACCAACCAGCAGGACTGCGAGCGTGACAGAATGTGAATACCAAACCAACCTCAATGCGAAATTTGAAATTATGCCATGGAAAACCAATGGGCTCTCTAAGCATCTGGCAGGTTGGAAGCTGTGAATACATGGGCTTCACTCCTGGATGTGTCTGTACTGCTACTTTCTCCACATCAGTTGTTGCTGGCTAGTGCTGGATGCTTTAATGATGTCCTCTTTGATGGCATCAGTGGTGAGAAGTGCTTGGAAAACTGTCGCAGCCTGGCAGCCCCTGCTTCCTACCAAGGGAAGTTCCCTGAAATGGTATCTGCTTCCATCAATCTATAAAGCAGCTCAGTCAAAAACGGTGGTGAAATTATTGGGAAAACTCACGTTGATTTTCCTTGACTTTGGAGCAGGCTGTTAAAATGCCCTAGGGCTCAGAACAAGGCTGTCAAGTGATGCATTTCCAGCAGGTGCCATTAAAAGAGAGAAAAATACTGGTTGCTACCAAGAGCCGACAGAAATCTCTCTGTTAAGTTTACCAGATCAAAACCTCTCTGCAGTGTTCTCCATTTCTTCTGCAGGGAGATTCTACACATGCAGTCTTGTCTTGAGGAGTGTGGAGTGCCTATTTCTTCCCACCAGTACAAGATAAGACTACGGAACTTTGCTCCCCTCCTTCCTCTCTGTAGGAAAACTCCGTGGAACAGTGGGAAAATGACGTTATGAGAGCTGCCACTTCTCCCAGTGTAAAGCCATATAAGTCTCTTGGTTTCCAGAAAAATAATTCAAGTTTACACCAAACGTGCTGTTATTTAAAACCTAC
>VZTN01014276.1:216344-242031 GCA_013400515.1 Erpornis zantholeuca | reverse complement strand
TAAACATCCCCCCGAAAAAAAAACGTTTAAAACAAAAAAAAAAAAAAAAAAAACAAGCCCAAAACCAAAACAATGAAAACAACCCCAAACATACCAACAAAAATCACAAAACCTTATAATGAAATGTTAAATCCAAATTCCTGTACAAATGGGCACATTTCTGTAAGTTTTCATCCATTTTGCATACAGATATGCACTTAGTGTAAGCTATTCTTTTTCCCCATGATGTCTTGAGCAGAGAAAATGCAAAGCGCAGGCATTAACAATAATCATAAAAACACCAAACTAAGCAATAATAATAATTATGGTACTGATTCGACATAATAACAGCAATAACTGGTTTTGAAACCCAGCGAGTGTAAAAGTCTTGTTTGTTTTATGAGCCTACACAAAGTGCTAGTCTTAAAAATAAGAAATGCGCTTTCCAGCTCAGATTTCATAAAAAAAAAAATTACATCTTTAATTAAGATTTATGGCTTTCAATACAACTCAGCAAGGATAGAAAAACTGCTCCAGAGTGTAAAAAAAATAACAGTTAAAAATGGGGAAATATGATTAAGTGTCTTTAATTCCTACTGCCTCCTTTACGGGGTTTCTGATGGCCTCAGGCAGAAATAGGCACTTATTGTCTTTAAAACAGCATTATTCTTGGCATAAAATGTTTATGGATCAAGATGAAACTCGTTTTGAGAAATAATAACACTGGCATGAGTTGAAAGGACCTTGCCTTTGGAGGAGGAAAAAAAAAAAATTAAACATATATTTAGTTTAATGGAAAAATGTACTTAAAGGGAAACACTTTAAAAAAAGAGAGAGGGATTTTCATGATGAAAAATATGATTTAGACATATAATACTTATGAGACCAAGGTGATTTGCATCTCAATAACGTAAAGTTAAATTTAAATCTCAGTTCAGCCTTAAAATGGAGATAATGATGACCCTTAAAGGAGAATGGGGCTTTGCAAGGAGTGCCATTAACTATTTCTAGGCAACTGTGTTGCCTTGGGCGATGAAAAGCTAGGAAAGGTAGAATCCTTTTAGGGCTCACACTCCTAAGCACTTGGCATATATTTCTGCAGATTTAACTGCAGGAAGCAGTAAATACTCTTAGTCAAGCCTGGTCTGAGCCTTGGCAATCATGGTCTTGCTGGCACTGCAAATACAGCCAAGCAGGATCTGCCAGCACGGCATTAAATACGTGGCCCCCTCATTAAACCTTTCCCATACCCCAGATCCAGGAGCTGATCTGAGGCAGAGACCTGCCTGATCTCAGGTGGTTCTGCTGCCCAGAGGAGAAGATTACTTGAACCCGAATACCACCACTTTTGTCCAAATTTGAAGCTGGTCAGGGGTCTATAAGCTGGGCTTCCAGTGCAGCTTTGTCTCCTTTGAAGTGGGAAGAGTCACAAGAACCAAGAGTATTCTTGCTGGACCCTTGATCCTGCAGTCTGTGTTATGAGCGTGTATCATCAAGGCTTGGTGCACACTTGGTGTGGTTGCTCACACAGCTGCATGCTAAGAGCTCTGAACCCAAAACTTGCATTAAAATACAAATAACTACATCCAGGAAACAAGGTTGGGCATGATTGAACCTGGAGGACTGATGAGGCGCTAACAAATTCCTTTTGATCTTGCTAAGTGCTTGAAATGCAAGCGGTGTTAAGGTATCCCCTAACATCCTGACTTGTTTCAGAAACCTGGTCAGAGCCCTTCAGCTCAGGAAATATTGCTGGGGTAAGATGGCAACCTCATTGCAGCTGGGTTTGGAGATTGGGTTATGGCTGTAATATAAATGGAGCCCGAGGGGAATGCAGAGAAATAAAATAGCACCAAGCACCATATATTTTCTCCCATCTGGCAAAAGCTTGCTCCATCGAAAAGTGTTTCATGCAAGTAGTTAACATCTAAACTCCATTGAAATGGCACCATAAGATCCTAAGGAATAGATTGCATTCTTTTATCACCTCTTTTCCTAACCAATGGAAAACACTGGATCCTCAATTATTTGCCCCAGGGAAGAACACTGCTTTCTAGCCTAGGAACAAGACCCAAAAGACAGGAAAGCTCAGGTGAGACCAGAGAGGTTTCCACGTCTCAAATCACCAACACTACCCTGCCAGGGCTTTTCAAGGACTCCTTGGATGTGTTTCATCAAAGCAATGATCTGTACTAAGCCTCACATAAAAGTTCAGGGGTAAGGAGCCTCTGAAACTTCAGGCCACCTTTAATTTGGAGCTGCATAACCATGGAGAAAAAATAATCAAATAAATTTAAAAAAAAAAAAAATTTTTCCCTCCTCATTTGCATTGAGGAGGGAAAGATACCCATCTCAAAATAATATTAGCGCTTTGCACAGAGTAATATTGTTGTTTTGGTTTTATGGATTTAAAATTAAAATGTCAACAGCAACCAGATCCCTAATAAATAAAAGTTCTGATAGGTATAGAAAAAACAAAGAGTTTTGCCTAGCGAGTACAACTCATCTGAAGGATGATACACACAAGGGTCATTCAAACCCCACTACCAGCATCACAGAGCAGGGGTATTGATTTATTATTGCCTTTTACTGACAAACAAGTCAATGTTTTACTTGACTTTCCATTTTCTCTATCTAATACTGACCAATAAAGTCCAAATACCGACCTTAGAAGGAGTTACAAAAATATCAAGGTTTGGACAGAAACTTATTTTCCTACAGTCTCTGTGGGACTGTGCTGCTCAGCACCTGGCACTCGGTAAAGTGATAACCAAACTTTTCATACCTACCAAGAAACATTTATTTCTAGGGAAGAGAAGCCTGAAGAAGAAGGATGCAGGTGAGCATATTTCCTTTGGTTCTGTAACATCAGCCCCATCTCTGAACTAAGCTTCCCACACCAATAGCAGATGCAATCCTGGGTGCCACACCATGAACCTGAGTCTCACAAACAAATTCAGGAATTCCAGAACTTCAATGACACAGCAAAAAAGGTGCCTTCAAACACTGATCTAAGTGCTCTGTGGATCTGGGCTGCAAATGGAAGATTAGCCCAAGATGTTTCACATCATTATGTTTTGCTTGGACACCTTCCACTGTCCCAGGGTGCCCCAAGCTCCATCCAACCTGACCTTGGACACTTCCAGGGATCCAGGGACAGCCATGGCTGCTCTGGGCACCCTGTGGCAGAGCCTCACTACATTCACAACAAAGAACTTCTTCCAAATATTCAATCTAAACATACCATCTTTCACTTATCCCAGATATAAGTCCCATTCAGTTTTCCTGTGGTGTTTTATTCCTGCTTTTCTCTGTTTGTGACTTAGAAATGTTTAAAGGCGAGCATCCTTTTTTATTTCTCCCAGTCCATCTATTGAGCACATTGGAGGCTTAAAAAATAACAACAACAAACAAAAACGCAACACAAAACCAAAAAAATAACCCACACAAACCACAAACCCAGAAACAAAAGGTCACTTCAGTAATGTGGAAATACAAGGGGACTACAGAACAGCCTAACTCTTGGTCTTCCATGATCACACATCTGAGAGAGATCATCAGCATTTTTAGGAGTGGGTGATGCCTGCAGCCCCCGAGTTGTAACATTAACTGACAACTTATGGGAATCCAGGCATTTTCCTTAGATATGTAAAAATAAAATCAGGTAATAGTTACAAATTCTCCACCCTGGGGGAACTGGGCAGCATTAGCACAGGATAATCACGTGGCTGAGGTTAGGAGATGCAGATCTTGTCCTCCAGGTCTATCACCATAAACCTTTTAGTAGCCTCTTTCCTGATGGAAGGGTCAGAGTCTGGAACCCAAGGTGAGTGGCAATTTGTCAACTGCAAAAAATAATGAAACTTCATCATCACTTTGAATTCACAGAATTATGGAATGGTTTAGGTGGGAAGGGACCTTAAAGCTCATTCAGTCCCACCCCCTGCCGTGGGCAGGGACACCTTCCACTGTCCCGGGGTGCTCCAAGCCCCATCCAGCCTGGCCTGGGACACTGCCAGGGATCCAGGGACAGCCACAGCTGCTCTGGGCACCCTGGGCCAGGGCCTGCCCACCCTCACACACAGCAATTCCTTCCCAAGATCCCATCTCTCCCTGTCCTCTGGCACTGGGAAGCTATTCCCTGTCTCCTGTCCCTGCATATCCTTGTCTCAAGTCCCTCTCCAGCTCTCCTGTAGGCTCTTTATCTTCTTCTCTAACTTCATCTTTCTAGTATGAATAATAAAAATTTACATCACTTAGTCGTGACACAAAATCATATTTATGTGTGCAGGATATTCAGCTAAAGCCATGGATAATTTATGAGTTCATGTTTGTGTGAAAAGGGAAGTTTTGAGACATTTCCAAAATATGACTTTATTTTGGGATCTTTTAGCTGACATATGGTTGCATCCAAACTCTGAAATACTAAATAATTTATTACCAATTTCCTTTAAATTAACCTTTTTGAACAAGTTACATTGAATTTATCAAAATCTACTAAATTTTTTTTCAACTTTTTTTAAAATTTGCATATATTTTCTCAAAGTGATCACCATCCTTAACATCTTCTAAGGAGATGTAAATCTGTTTATGAGGAAAAACCATAAGCATGTCTCATAAACACTACCATAATTTCATGAAGCTCTCTGCTGCCAGGTTCACTCTCTAAACTTGCCATTATATGGTAAATGCTGAAACAAAAGATAAGTGAGTGGAGGGATGTCTCACACCTTCACCTGATTTTTAAGTTATTGTTTTATGTCCAGGACATATTTTAAACTATTTGCCTTTATAAGTATTCTAATTATTTTTAGGATTCTTTTTTCTTCCATTAAGAAAAATAAAAACATTTTTGCCCTTTCGTCAAGGTTGAAAAGTTGAATTTTGATTCTAAGAGTGCTGGGAAAACAAAAAAACAAACAAAAAAACCGAAATAATTTCAAGGTGTGCAAAAAAGCAATTTGTCTGTCAACTTCTAAATGGGAAAATTTCTAGAACCCACAATACATGCAAAATTGAAAAAGCTCCTTTATTAGCAATAACTTTTTACTCTTACACTTCCAACAACACAAATGTCTTATAGATGAATTTTATTCTTTCCCCTGCCTTTCTTGACCTTCCTATTTAAAAAATCAAATGAAAACAACTCTGCTTTAAAAAAAAAAAACAAAAAAACACTCCAGAAATAGCTTTATTTCCTGTATCTCCTTTTTTTTTCTAGCCTGTAAGATTCCNTTTTTTTTTTTTTTTAATATATGAAAGACAACCATGCTCCATTGGAACACAAATAAACATTAAAAAATATAAAATTTAGATTGATACTTACAGGTTGGTGTATTCCCAGATAATGTTGCTGATAAATTTTACCTCTTCAGTTCTTTATCAGTGGATACTGTTTGCACTTGCAAACACCTAAAGATATAGATGAGGAAAAAAATAAAAAGTCCAGCATGTTAGAGATACTGAATTATTCTAAAAACATGCTCTGATCTAAGGAAAAACTTTGGTTTGTACGTCACAGGTGGAAGGATTTTGCATGTTCCACGCTTCAAAACCGAAGCGGAAAACACAAATAACTCCTAAATTTGTTCTCTCTAAAGTAGAAACTAAAATGGAAAAGAGCAAAAGGGAAATCAAGAACAGAGCAGACCACAAGAGGAGGAGTGGTGAGATGTGAGAAGGTCTTCACAGAGGCTCCCTTGAAGCTGTTTTTCCCAGAGCCCCCCTGAAGACAGTGTCAATAGAGCTCTGGGTTTCCCTCTGAGGGAGCTGTGCTGGACACAGAACCCAGGGAGGGTCTGGGGGTGAAACCTCTCCCAATCTACAGTCACTTTCCCATGGTTTTGTGACTTAAAGTAGAAAAGCTCTCTTTCATCCCTCCCCAGGCTCACTGCCTCTTGCTGTGCAGCCTCTCGCTGTGCAGCCAGCCAGCTCCCTCTTCCACCACCTACTTTGCACCAGAAAAGGAAAGGGGAGTCCTTTTTTGAGGTCATATGGCACAAAAAGTATCCTGCAGGTACTCAGGGAAATGAATTGAAGTTCAGTTGCTCACCTGGAAAGGTGTTTTTTGGGGAACCAAACAGGGAGAGAGTCCTGTCCTTGTTTCTGCACTCACTTTTATGAAGATTTAGCCTGCTGGAAAGCAAACCTGAAAGATAAAGTCACAAACACTCACTGAAGAAAAGACTACATCCACAGAAGAGGCTGTTCATAGCACACCCCCTCTCCTGGAACTGATTTGTTTATCTGGGACTGGATTCAAGTCTTCTGAGGCACTGAAAATCCCTAAGAGCAAGCATCAACCCACATATGTATACGTGAATACATATGCAATACTCCAAATTCATACTCTGATGCCTAATTAATTGAGTAATGCTATCAGGAAGCAGTGAGACAAGCAGGTGACTAGTGTAAATAATAGAATGTGTGTTTTGGAGGCTCAGCAGTGAATGTCCTCCCCAGCCTAGTGTGAGCTATTCATTACTTTGTAGGTTGTTTGCAATAACAAATAGATGTGAGAATGTTGTGATTGGCTCATAAGCATTTCATGAACCCAAAAAGAGCAACCCTCCACCAAATAAACCTTCA
Organism: Erpornis zantholeuca; assembly: GCA_013400515.1. Taxonomy (NCBI): domain Eukaryota; kingdom Metazoa; phylum Chordata; class Aves; order Passeriformes; family Timaliidae; genus Erpornis; species Erpornis zantholeuca. Next base: position 235,464 of record VZTN01014276.1, on the reverse strand, counting down.
AGCTTAAATGATTCACTCTGATCTGTTATTTCATATGAGCAGCTTTAGGGAGCTGGGATCACACCTCTTTTGTATAAATAAATATCTTAGTACATGGCTACTTGGTTTGATTTATTTTAATAATAAAGGAAACTCAGGAGAAAATTAGATAAAATAGCGAGATAAAAGAAAATGCATCAGGTGGTTTAGAGTAACTAAAATTACACAAATCTGCTCAACCAACATCTGTACATCCAGTGCAATGTGTTTCCCAAATCACTCCTAGCACCATGCTGAAGTGTCTCTGGCACCCTGTGCTTCTCAGCCTGGATATAGTGCCCCAGTAAATGATGCCTGACATTTACACAGCACCTTTCACCTCCAAATCCCAAAGCACCTGACAGACTGTTCAAACTGATTACAGGCTCCAGGCCAGCTTCTGCTCTCTGAGGCATTAAGGTAGAGGGAAGGACCCTGCCTTGGTAGCCTGGCTGCAACCTCAATTATACTACTGCAATTCCACTGACTTTGGCCAATTTTATTAAAGGGTCATTTTACCAGGCTGTGAGACTCCAGCAATAGCAATGCTTTTTGGTTCTGCACTGTGAGCACGTGGATTTCAGAGAGCCCACCCACACTTGTGGATAGCTCATGGCAGAGAGGCAATGATGGTTGTACTTCTGCAAGGTTTTCCAGTAAATAGTATTGATCTCAACAACAAATCCGGCCTCAAGGCTATAAAAGTCACTTGGTTCATGACTCAATTTACAATGCATGTGCCCAGTTTAATCTCAAATGATAAGAGCCCATAAACTTAAAATCTGACCAGTGCCAGTACTCCCACAGTCACCAGTGGACATGAAGGGTGTCAGGATCTCGTTCAGCCCATGCTTTGTTCTTGGAGATGAAGTTGTGAGCATTGCAAAACACAAAGCATTCCCACTGGTCTCTCTGAATTCTGAGGTTTATGCTGGGCAGTCTTGCACACCACCTAATTTAGTCTTTCCTTCTGCAGAAATAGAGAACTCGCTTGGTGTAACGTCACAGGTTGCCTGAAGTTTGACCTTACACGCTAGCAGGAAACACAAAGAATAAGTGTCAGGCCACCTGACAGAAACATCCACCCAGGCACACCAATATCACAAAACTGAGAGTAGGGTACCACTCTCTGTGTGAATGAGGATACAACCATTTTGCAGGAGAAACGCGGGGAGGGGAGGTGTGGAGTGGGGTACAGTCACTGTGTTAATCCAGAAGTGTCCCAGGCCAGGGATCACTCTGGAGGTGCATTTAGGCACCACCAGGCTGACCTTTCCCTCACCCAGGCCCATGAACAGGCCCTGAGCACACACTCCCACCCAGCTGGGATCCCTCACGTGTTGGCTGCCAGGAACCAAGGACAGGAGGGCTCCTTGCATGGGTTCCCAAACAGCTTTACTCTTCCAAGTAATCCGGAGGCTAGGAGGGCGATGCAGGGTAGGGTACAGCTTATAAAGGGTCACAGGCCTTAACCTGAGGGCCCAGGGTGGAGGGAAGGCAGGGGGAGATCCCTGCCATCACCGGAGGGAGAGGGGAGGGCTGGAGCGAGGGTCAGGGCCCTGGTCAGCCGGAGGCAGCTGCCCTGGCCGATGGGAGAGGTCGATTGCCTTCATTCCCTTGAGCTCCTCCTGAATCCTGGGGGTTGCTCAAACCCAGCATTTCTCTCTCTTGCCCTCGGGTCCATCAACTTTCACCACAACACACCTGCATTTGTAAGCCTTAGCTAAATTTTCCATCCTCCAACCTACATGCCAGAGAGAGATCAGTAGAGTCTCTCTCCCTTAGCTGTGTTCTTCCACATAAATGACATCCAGGTGGAAAACATGGTGTAGAGGATGGTATGCCTGTCCCCAGCAGGGGTTTGGAATCAAAAGATCTATCAGGTCACCTCCAACCCAAACCATTTTACGAGTCAATGATTCTGTGAAAACACACCTGATTCTTGGCACAGGACAGAACATATGCTGTAAGTGGGTAATGAATTAGACTTAAAGCCATGTTTCTAACTACTCCAGCACAAAGAATCCTATCAGCATTCTCCCAGTCTTGTTCTTGGAAGGAGTATTTATCATTCACTGCAAGTCTCCATCAAGGTTTTACGAGTAAATACTTCCCTGCTAATATTCAGCACAGACATGAGCTGTTGCTGATCACTGCTCTGCACGTGGCAGCGATTGCTGCTTTACTTACCCTGATCACCACCAGGTGAGCAGTGCATCTGAAACCACACTTCCTCACAATTCCTGGGTGTCTTCAAACAGCCCTGGAGATGGAGCTGAACTGGGCAGATGCACTATATTGCATGCAAATCTCTTCCTAAGATTAAAAAAAATAAATAAATAAGGAAGAAGAAAAAAAAAAAAAAAATTCCAAGGGATCAGTTCCAAGGGGCAAATACCTTAGCAGGTAGGGCCAGATGGCACTTAAGCCTCTTTACATGGTTGCCTATTTACACTCAGATGCTGCCACTTAATAACATTGACGGAGGAATAGTTAACAGAGGCAAGTGATTAATTAGTAGGTCAAAGGCTATTTCCACTTCACTCCTTTTATTTACCTGAGACAAGATTAAATCAAATAAGAGCTCATAGAAGGAGACTTCCAAGGGAAGCTGCTAATCACAACTCCTGTGCTTGGTATTCACACAGTGTGCTCAAACTCTGGAAGGAAAAAAAAAGATGTTTAGCTGAAAGGATTGAAACAAGCCAAGCAATCTATTGTAAAAACAGGGGCTCCTGGCTTGCTTCCCTGGGAGCTTTTATTCTTTGAATTGGAAAGACCTTATTGAGTCTAGAGTCCCACAGGTCTAGCACGTGAAACAAAACAGATGCTGCCAGAATCTTATGTATTGCATTTGACAAGGAGGAAAGTTAGCCCAATTTCACGTGGACATGTACCTGGGAATAAATTGGTTTGTAGCAGTTGCAACAGAGAGTATCCTCTGTTCTACTAACATGTTGCACCCTCTTAAAGGAACATTGGATTTATGTGTTCCTGTTCTCAGGTTTGAAATAGATTGTCTTATAACCCTGAAAATGTTAGCAAACCTGCCTGTAATGCAGAACGCTTTTTTTTCCTTTAATAATATTATGGGGTTTTTATTACCTTTTTTCCTCAAGATATCTTAACTCCGAGTATAGAGGGGCCTCATTCCTGTCAGTGCTCTTGCAATTACAGCCATTAGTGGAATATTGGAATGCCAGTGTTGGTGCTAGATGCAGGAATGGATGTACCCATGAATGCCAAACCTCTCTTGAATGACTGGAAATTGCCCTTTTTTCCAAGTGTACTTTTCTGCAGTGACTTCATTCTTGTGGAATGCCATAGAAATCCTGGACTCAGACATGCTTGGAAATACGAATCCTGATCCAAAACCAAGCTATGTGGTTTGGGACCACCTGTAGGTTTTACGAGATGTGGGCACTGAAGGTCCCTGCTGCCAGAGTAAACGCAGGAGGTGGGGGAAGCAGCTGGGAAGGAGAGCAGAAGCCAGGTTCCTTTGGGCTGGGCTGCAAATCCAGCTCAGGGCTGGGGTCAGCGGGGAGCTGGCCAGGGTCTCACTCTGGGCTGGTGGGCAGCTCCACCTGATGCTGCTGTACAACAACTCTGAAGGGTGTTCAGTCCTGAAGGTCCAGCCCAGAACCAGAGGTGCTGAAAACTTGAGTTCAATCTCAGAGTGAACCCCAGAACTACCAAGTGTTGACCCTGCCCTGGGAGAACTCAGGGTGAAGCTGTTTCATTCATAGAGGGATGCAGCTTTTTGCATGCACCACTTGAACCTTCAGAATCCTGGACTGAGCTCAGGAAGATGAATTACAGATGAGAAGAAGGCCTCTGCGGGCCAGGTAAGCTTCAGGCTTGTTTTCTGTCTCTGTCACAGATTTGCTATCGGATATGGGTAAATCCAATCGAGATTACGTAGCTCTCTGTGCCTCCATGTTTCATCTGGAAATAATACAGTTATCTGCATCTGTTTAAATGTAAAAGCCAAGGTGCTCAGGTATTGCCATCAGAGAGCACAGATAAGTCCCTCAGGCACTGAGATCTGGATGCAAGTCTGGCCACATGCTTTTCCAAACTTCAGGAGACTTATGTCCCATCACAAGTATGTGGAGAAAACCACTTAGATTAACTCCCATTGAGAGGCCTCACATACCTCTGCTCCCCAAAAGTCTTCGTTAATAGCTTGGAATTTTCTTTTTATTTGAATTGTTTTTCCTCTTTCCTTTGTTGTTTTTCTGTCTCACAAATCACTTGGTAAATGAAATCTTAAATGTTTCTGGTTTAGAAAATAGCAGTATAACAAAGTCAGGTTCTCCTGGCCAACTATGCTGAGAGAGATCCTCAGCATAATCAAGCTGTCCTGAGGTGACATGTGCCATGACAAACATCGTTTGAAATGTAACCTGGACCACCAGTCAGGAACTATGACCCCGGAGGAAAAGTCCATGAGTCTTTTTTTTTCATTTTTCCTGCTTGTGTCCCACGCCTTTTCCACATAGCTGCCTCATTCCAAGCTAGTAGAGGTCTCCCTGCTGAGGAAGAGCTGAACCATTTGGCATCCAGTCTCTTGGCAGTGACAGCACCAGGGAAGCTACCACTGCTTCGTAGCCTCGTGCTTTTCAGTGTCTGAAGAGGACTGGAAGTAACTCTAAAGGACAGCGAGCAAAAGTTTAATCAGATAATTGTGATAATGTTATCAGTCTCTAATTGGCTCTACAGAAGAAAATGTAACTATCCCACTAGCTGGTGATAGGATAAGGTTTCGGAGAAGCCTGAGTGTTTGAGACAGCCTTGTCAGAGGGGTGTTTTTGTTTTGCACACAGATATATCTGTCATTAGGCAGAGAGAAAAGGAAGTGGAGAGGCTGGTGAGATGTCTGAGGGAAGCACAACAGGACCAGGACTCACAGCCCACAGAACCATTCTGGCTACCCCTGCACCTTAGTGTGAGCAGGAGAACTGGTCCTCCTTTTAGACTAGCAAATGAGCTTTGCTGGGCAGAAAAGGAGATGCAGAATTAGTGTCATTCCTAGAAATTTCAGTAAAATTGCACCAGCTTAGTTATGCTGAACTGGTCCACATCAAACACTTGCTGTTAGAATGAAAGAGGAAGTGAAGGTGAGGAGAGAGTGAAAGAGAGGGAAAGAGGGAGAGGGAGAGGGAGGGGGAGACGGAGAGAATATTTGGAGTGGGGATATCAAAGTCCATTTGTATAGGGAGATGTTTTCTGGGGTAGAGAAATGGAGCCATGGGAAGAACAGTCTACACTTCAGTCTCATTTTCCACCTTGAAAGGTCATGTTTGACTGATAATGTCATTTTCTATCCTTCCAGAGCAAACGTAGGCTGGAAACGACATCATCTTGCCTGAGGGAGCTTTATAACACCTCCCTGGTTTTGTGGCACTCAGCAGTGCATATTGTGGAAACTGAATCAGATGATCACTTACCCATCATCAACCTTAAAGCAGCAGATCTTACAGACCCACAAGGTGTGACCTGTGTTTTCCACATTTTCCTCACCCTGCTTCCACACCAGAGGCAGGCAGAAGCCGTGGGAAGAGATGACAAGACACTGCTCAGGCCAAGGAATGCCACCCTACACAGGGCCCTGGTTCATCACATGCAAAACTCCCTTGGGACAGAGCTCTCCTCTCCCAGGGTGGCTCTTTGCCTGCCACGATGGTGCTGTGGGTGCTGCTGCCCTGCTTTTTCCACGACTTTTGGGTTCGGCACCTCTCCAAATTTTGTGTTTTGCCTGCAGCTGTAGCAATGCTTTGCAACGCAGCAGCTCTGACTCCAAGTGATCACAGCTGGCGCATCTCTTTGAGCTAAATTGGTGAAAGACAGAGTAAATGACAGGTTACTTCAATGCAGCTCTTAGCAAGAACTTATGGAGATTATTATGAAGGAGCTGGAAAGTCATCACTGGAATCTGCTGGTGGAGCTGACAGCTGAGAGATAGCTTTCTTTGATAACTTTTAATCACTGTGTTTTCTACTTATGCAAATTGCAGTAATACCCTTGATGCTCTGGATTTCCATAGCGTTCAGGTTTGTGGCAATGACATGACAATTCAGACTTGGATGTTCACCCTCCTCTAGCTTGTGTCTGCTTCAAAGATGCATTGCATTTGGTGGTGACATACACTGATTCATGTAGTATGTGTGTCACCACAACATGCATTCAGAAAGAAGCATCCCAAAAAATGCCACTTTGGGAGACTTCACCTCAGTTCCATCATTGGTTAGGGTTTGCTTGCACAGCTAATTGCAAGTAAGCTGCCATAGTGTGCTGAAACAAGAAAAAAAAAGACATAGGAGCCTAATTTATCCTATACCAAGCTTTCTCCTACTCCTTCATTCCAGAGAACAGGCAGAGCAAGACTGAAGTAGTGCACACACCTCTGAACTAGGTGGACATATCAAAACCAAGAACTTTTGAAGAGGGAGGCTAATAAATGTCATTCTCCCTAGGTGATACAATAGGCTTTGCATGTCTATGTTACCATCCTGGTTTTCAAAATAACATAAACACTCCTAAGTCACTCAGACAGTTTTTAAAGTGCTGCCAAGCCTCTTTGCACAGACACAGGGCTTGGTGGATATCATGACCTACCTGGTGTAATATCTTCTCATGGGTGACGTGAAAATTGCCTATTTATTCCACTCTGGCTCCATCATGGGATTAGTCTTTATATTACAGTCACTGGTGGTTTGCCCAGCTTTCCATGGGTTTCCTTGAAAGATGACTTAATAGGCCATGGGATCATCATAATGCTGTCAGTGGATGTGGTGCTATTAGATCATACTGACGCTAATTGAGACTTAATACACCCTCTTGCCTAAAAGAATGCATTGTGGGTAATTTTATCTCGATATTCAATCTAAACTTTCCATCTCATTACTCCCAGCCTTACCTATCCCAGCCACCCTAAATGCCCACTCTGCCTGTTTCCACCAATGATAAAGATGTGGACAGTTATCATATTCCAGCCCCTGCTCCTCTGGATGTAATTAGGCCAAGGTGTAAAGTGAGCTGGGTCACCCAAGGTCACAGCTTGGCCTAAAAGAGGAGGTCAAAAGGGGGAAGGGGAGCTCTATCAAGGCAGTGCTGTTGATGAGCTTGACTGAAAAAAAGTGAGCCCAGCATCTGTAGCCTTGTTTATTTTATCTGCTCCTTTTGTTAATGTGCCTCTTTTTTCCCTGCTTGTTTGAACTGATACTAGGGTGTGTACGTTCAACATCGGGGATAGATGAGGATTTATAAGGTTTTGGGAAACATGGTGTAAACTGAATTTTTCTGGTGTGACACAAGAGCTGTCAGGTTTATAGTGGTGTTACAGGGATAAATATGTCAGGTTGAAGCCAAGTCTTACTCAGACATGCACTCTGAGATCCACGCCAAACACTCAGGTGAGCTGCTCAGGTTTCCACCCAGGTTAGGAAACACAGGTATGCAGGAAGTTTAGTTGATCATCTCTTAGTGAAATCACCACAAGGCCAACACCAAGTAAGATTCATTAGCTCAGACTTCAGCAAAAAGGCAGAGAGAGATAGAACTAAGATCACGGACCCCCAAATTAAGATGTGCACAGCTTTGGTTTGGTTACTCATACACTGGTGTTTGTTGGCATGTGAGACATCCTGGAGTATTCCATGAGGGTTTTGTGGGTTGTTCCAGAAAGGCAGAAGGCTTGTGGCATTATCCCTCAGGGCCCTGGAGATGCCTCAGACACTCCTTGGCATATTAAGAGCATTAGAAATCCATGCAGGAGGATATCTTAAGTGGGATCTCTGTTATATTACTTTTGCCACAGTAAAAGTACAGGGTGAACTTTGTGCAAATCCTTTTGTTATTTGTGTGGGGGACGGGATTGTTTTAACCACACTTCTCATTCCATGGGTAATTCTGAAAAGGCATTTTTCTGTAAGGTCAGTTTTGAATCAGAAAAAATTTAAACAAAAATAAAGAACCTGAATAGTTTATTCCTGGACAGAATGTATTTGTAAAATCCTTTAATAAGCTCTATTGAGTACAGAGCTACTGATGGGTGTAGGAAACAATGCACTTTGCTCAAGGAAAACAACCGAAGTTCCAGAGTGAAAATGTCGGACTGGATTAAGGGATTTTTTTGTGGATTTTTATATTCCACGGGTGCTCCTGTGAGAGCATGAATAAGCTAAAAAGAGGAAGAAGCAGAAATAAAGAAGTGCTAAATATGGGAAGCAAGGAACAAAAATGAGCCAGAGAGAGTGTCCAGAATTCCAGCCGGAGGGTGAAGGGCTCACGGGGAACCAGTCCTCAGGGGAATGGAAACTGCAAAACTTTGGCTCTGGCACTGTTCTTTTCTGCTTCTCAAGAAGCTGCATCCCTGCTTAAGCCTGGGGACACATCACTGTGACCAGCACAGTGTCAGTCCTGAAAGGGGGTGAGCTGGTGGTGCACAACACATTTGTCAATAGCCCGGGCAAAACACTTCTGATTTGTGCAGTAGACACTTTCCATCCCCATCAGTAGAGCCTTGGCAGTGCCCATGTGTTGAAACATGATGCCCAAAGCAGATCAGGCAATCCCCAGGAGAAGATACAGGCCCAGCAGGCATCAGAGATTACACAGCCATAATATGACAGCAAACCAGGACCCTTCTAATCTCACAGCAGGGGCAAAGCCAATTCCAGCAGGGTTTTCCCCAGATGTAAATTTAGCACCAACACGTCATTAAACACCCAGGGGTGGGTGCATGTCTCTGCCTGTGGATGTAGAGCAACAAAACTACAGCTACTTCAGTTTCCACAGCTGTGCTCACAGGCAGGATCTCAGAGGTGATGTGCACATCTTTCTGCTCCAAATGTCCTGGCCTTCAGTGTTGTAAAAGGAGTGTGAGGAAGGAGGGAAAAGACTAGCACATGGCATGGAAACCACCCAACTTATCTGGACTATGAACATCTGTTGAAGAATCCCAGCAAAAAGGGGAGTTTTTCATTTTTTTCATTTTCACCATAGAATCACAGAGTGGTTTGTATTGGAAGGGACCTTAAAGCTCATCTGGTCCAATGCCCCCTGCATGATCTGGGACATCTTCCACCAGACCAGTTTGCTCCAAGCCCTGTCCAGCCTGGCCCTGAACACTTCCATTCACCACTATGGATAAATCACATGGGATGTGAAATAACCTGCAGGCTGGACTATCCAACACTCACCAGATCATGGAATAATAATGTTCCATCTGCCTTTGTAACCTTAATCCTGCCCTTAAGAGGATAGCTGCCATTCCAGCAGCTTTCATCAAGCAAGTACACATTTTCATTGTAAATCCTTTTATAAGATTATTTTTTCCCATGGCTAAAGGTCAGTTTATTCCGACAGATACAGGATTGTGAGAATCAAGGGTACAAATAACAGATGCACCTAATACCTAATCAGTAAATTAAGGATGAAAAACCCCTTTAGTCTTTGTGCAGGAATGATTCCTTCCACACTCCAAATCCACAATGGTCCCTATGGAATCAATAGAGATTCACAATAGAAACAGCAGAAATCAACTAGAGGAGGCAGATGAAATGGTATTTGTCACTAAAACAGGACAGCCAGGAAGAGGCTCTTGAGGCATCTGCACCCATAGGAAATTCCACCCTTCCTCCCACAGGATCAGGCCACACGGTATCATGTGTTTGTCACTTCCAGGATGGATTACTGCAGCTCCTGGCATTTGGTGACGAATGAGAAAACAATGCAGAGAGTGCAGCTGATGCAAACCACTTCTCCCCACTTCCTGCTGGGGTGAAGAAACCCTGAACACGTAAATCCCATGAACCAGACCTTCCACCCTACTTTTCAACACAAGTTTAATATCTTCATCCTTGTAAGATCGTGGTGACATTTTGCAAAGTAGTATCTGCTTCCTTCTCATAAACCCCTAAAGCCCCCAGCCCCTCAGATTAAGATCTATGGAAACTAAGTGTGAATACACATTTCATTAATTTAATTACTTTGTTTAATTTGGTCAAAAAAAGTTTATCTCTTTAAGTCAAAATACCTTATTTTCACATTCTCTAGTTCCCATAATTACCTAAAATTAGGAAATTGCAACAAAAAGAAACGCATTGAATTCAACCTATTCCCCCTCCCCACCCTGCCCAGCCTGCAATTTTGGTGGGAAAAAGAGCAGGAATAAAAACCAACCCGAACAACCTCAAAAAAATTAATGTTATTTTGAGAGCTTTAGCTCAAGAAGCTGATTGCTTACTAAGCTGTAATCCAAATGCAGAACACAAACACTTCATAAAAAACAGATACCTCAATGACAAATTCCCAAGTTTTCAACTTTTTGCAGTGAATTTCCCTATAAAAGTCTACACAGAAAAAAAAGTCCTACTTTTCTTCTTGCTTCCTCTGAGCTATAAAACGCCCCTTACAAAGTGTGAAGGAAAAATCTGTTATGAAATAAGAGATCTGCTTACCTCACTGTGGCTTAAACTGCTCAGCAGATGACAAAAAAACTCAGTCTTGAGCTCTGAACTTGGAATACCTCCCTTTCAGCTGCTGAATTCCCACTGTCCTCCAGCTCAAGGGAAGGAGACAACTGGAATTCAGGTTATTACATCTATTCCATTAATCTGAGAAAAACACATTTGCACATCTAGGACTAGTTCATGTCTCCTCATACCCAATCTCCCTGTGGATCTGTGTCTTTAATGCTTTGTCCCAGAGATTGCTGAGCTCTTAAAGGATGGATACCTCCCTGCTTCCCTTGTAACAACCCATATTCTTGTCAGGATCATTTGCCACAGGTGAAGGCCATGTGTGGTGGCCAAGCATCCTGACAAGGGAACTAGCAGCAATTTCTGTGTCCTGCTAAGGAGACTTTGTGAAAACTGACCCCTGGGGAAAAAAAAAAAAGTGATTGAGGACCTCTGAAGCAATTGAATTCAGCTTTAAGTTTGAGCAGGAAAAAAGCTGAGCAGCAAGCAGCAAAAAGGATTTAATTTCACCATTGAGATGCCTGGAGGCCATCCGCTGCTGAATTCCCACCTGCTCTTTGCTTGCTGTATTATAGCAAGAAAGGACTTTTTGTTTGTTTTTCTTGGTCTTGCCTGTGTCTTTCCAAGAGATTCCAAACCTGTCACATCGACTCTGGTGTTTTCCCCATAGTCCTCGTCAGCGCTGGTGCTGGAGGCTGGGCTGGTGACCACTCGCTCACCCTCTGAGCCTCTCTCCCTCTGTTTCCCTGTGACTCCAACACGCTTCACACTGGGTTCTGATGGGAGCTGCTCCAGGGACAAACCAGTGCTGGGAGCATCTGCTGGCTCAATAATCAGCTTGTCGTGCGGGGAGCGTGACACCGCAGCTCTGGAAGTGTCCCTGGCTGCCGGCTGCCTTTGCAGAGATGTGGCTTCAGACATCCCCGTCCCTAGGAAGGCTGACACCAGCCTTTTTTTCCCCCCCTGGGCCCTCGCTTTATCCTGACAAATCTGTCTGATGATGCTGCTGTGCTCCCTTCACGCGGGGGGCAAGTCTGTGGCGCCCGGCTAGAAGCCCTCGGCACCAATTATGACAGGTCACGCTCTCCGCTCCGGAGATCGCCGCTGCAACTGCTCCTGCTTTAGCCAGGATGGTGCCTGACACATGGATGCTCCAGCTCTCCACAGCCAAGGCACACAAGAAAGATTCAAAGAGGAGTGCTGAAGTCTCGCCGGCCCTGGAGTTTGGCGCCCATGGTAGGCCAAATGATCAATTTTCATAAACTGCTGCAAAAACTCCCAGCATCACCAGCAGTTTCTGAGCTTTCTGAGAATCATGAGTCTATTTATTGATGGGATGTGCCCCTGAAAATGATTTCTAATGCTGACTGATGAGTTGATTAGATTTCTTTTGTTTCTGGTTTTGTTTTTTTCCGCAGAAAAGATTTTCAGCGTTGCTGGGGAGGATGTGTCTTGAAAGGATGTCTTAGCTGCAGAAACGGCTGCAGCTGGAGTTAGATCACCTAAAAATAACTGTAATGGAAATAAACAAATACTGTTGGCCCTAGCCACGTGACAAAGTACGCTTAGAATAAAAGACCCAAGGATTTAACCTTAGGCTCCCCTCCTCAGCAGACACAGAGCACTGACCAAAGTCATGGACTGTGCATAGGACACCACGATCCTCTTTGGGTTCTTCAGCTTCTCCCCACCAAAAGTTCAAAGAACTGAATGCTGTCCCAGCCAGCCAGACCTGCCTGTGTCAGGAGACTCCACCAGGACCCCGTGTTTGCACACACTCTGATGGATTTCCCCTTTCCTGTTCCTTTGGTCTCCGTGGGAATTCCATTAAAACCTTTTCTGTGATGCATGCTCTGGCCCCATCCACATACCTGATTAGACAAGCAGAGAGCACTTCAGATTCTTTAAGAGACATCCACAGAATAGATGGACTAGCCTAAAAGCATTTTGGAGACTGTACAGACCTTAATATTGACTTTCATGGGCCAAGTTCTCATCTTTTTGACATATCTGGCCCTTCTCTTAAAACCCTTTGCCAAAAATCGTTATTCACCTAAAATACCTTCATCTCCACAGGGCTGTATAATCAATATTGCCAGGTGCTGCAGGGGCTAATAGTGGATAATAGCTTCTGGCTCTGTATTAGAGTCCAAAGTCACTAGTGAAATAAAGTCTGATTTGGTACAAAAAAAGGGCTCTGCCCTGGACCCACTAGATTTGCTGGGATGAAACTTGTGATGTAAAATTGCTTTATGTGATCTCTGGATTGTATCAAGCACAGACCATTTGTAATGTGAATTTGCTGAAGGCACGAGACACCTCACAGAGACCAAGGAGTCAATGCCACACATGTCATCAGACAACAAAACCTGTGTAACCAACACCCCCAGAATTCACTCTTCCTATTCTCCTCTGTGACAATGCTGACAAAAGATGTACATCTCCAGGGAATGAGCTCTCCTCCTTGCCTGACCCATCTGACAATCTCCAGGGAACGAGCTCTCCACTTTGCCTGACCCATCTGACAATCACAGGACTCAGAAAGTGTTTTACAGCTGGATCCTGACACATTAAATCCAGCTTGTAAGTAAAGGTTGGAAGGAATCAGTCATGAAGGGCTCAAGTGAAAGATTTCTTCTGGCAGACCAAAAATGAGCAACATCCTCCCCCCTGGAACAGGCCTCGTGCACCCATGAGCACACACAGGTATCTCTCTGCTGCACACCAAAAGCATGAAAATCTATCACATGGAATGCTGTAATTTTGTCAGCCACCCCCATACCTTGCAAAACACTTCATGTAGGAAACCAACTTTACACTGCATGAAGCTCCACCCATCCAGATGATGTTGTCATTTCCATGGTAACTAAAGTACCTCAAAGGCAAAAGAACAGATGGAGACTGGGGAAAAAAAAAAAAAATCATCCAAGGACCAAAAGTGAACATATGTGGTGCAAGAAAAAATATTAAGTTGTGGGCAGCTATTAGGTTTATTATCACTTGTGAAAGGAGACCTTGATAAACTCAGTCATGGCTCTGCAGTTAGGAGTGGCACTATCACATCAGTTGTGTGACAATACCAATCTCACAGCAGCCCCTGTTCTCACTCCCTTTCCCTCACACAAATTTCAAAGAATAATTGTCTTTGCTCCCTTAATGACTTGTTTTGGTTTAAGGACAAGAGCAGCCAAAACAAGCAGAAAGAATGTAACAGGTCGCATGCTTGGCTGCCCATTGTGTGTCTTCAGGATCAAAGTCTCCAGGAGGGAGTGAGGGGCTGTCCCTCCTCAGCAAGGCTGAGGCAGCCAAGGAGCAAGGAGCAGCTCCTCACATCCCCCTCACCTGTGTTCTGTCTGGCTCCTGTACTTCATATCTACGTGAGGCATCACATGAAGGATGTGCTGGCAACTCCACTGCAATTCACAACGTCTTTGTAATTGGGTTAATAGTTATGACACAGTCTTTGCTTGACTTCCTCTGGAATTAATCCATCTTTGTGGATTGCTGTCAATCAGAAGGGAAACTTGCAATTTACATAGGACAATTTGTTCTGTGTCAACTTTCTAAGACTGAGCAAGGCAAGTGTAATTTGGGAACAGGAGCTGTGATGGAGAGAAAAAAAAAAAAGAAAAAAATCTTATATTTTTAACTTGCTCTCAGTAGAAGTTTCCTGCTCTATATTATATAATTTATTTAAGATGCAGAGTTTCATCAAAGTGAAAAAAGTTAAAAATGTATCCTGTTTCCTAAACTCTTCACAGGTAAAGCTGGACAGAGCTGGTGTAAGCTTCAGAGCCTGGAAAGCTCATGTATGGACTAGAAAAGGGTGAGAAATATGAATTCAATCCCTCCTGCCCAAGGCTCCCATTGCAACCCAAAGTAAATAATTTTATTTTTTGTTTTATGCCTCATCTCCTTGTGAATAAAATAGGAGCAGTGGAGTCCCCCTCAGCTCCTGCAGATTGTGAGGATGTTTTCCTAGGAGGCTATGAACTGCTCAGGGCCTGCTGTAACCAAGGGCCAAATCAGCACCGAAGGTAACTGCATTCTCAGACAATTTTTTTCTTAGCAGTGATTTTTTGACATTCATGTTTTTAGTCTGCATTTCACTCCTAATGAACATCAGGGCTGTGTGAGTCTCTCTCACACACTGCTGCATGAGCACAACGCTGTGCAGCTGTAGCAAGAAGTGCTTTGTCAGTCGATATTTTAAAACATGACCAAAATAAAATTAAAAATCCCACCCCAAAATATAAAAATGTATTTGTCTTTTAAATTCTAAGGACACGAGCGATCCTTTTGGTGCTGATGTTTTTGTTTTGGTTCTTTTTTTTTCTTTCTTTCCTTCGCCTTGGCTTTGCCCTCTTTTTTTTTTTTTTTTTCCTAAAAATTTAAATAAGCTTATATAAAATGCTTTATGTTTTAATCCCCTCCCAAGCCCGGGCGCTGCGGGAGCCGCTCGCAGCCAGGTGTGCGACCTGCCGGCAGAGGGCAATGCTTCATGGCTATTCGACCAAAACCACCCAAAACTCCGCAAACTGCTCGGGCTGGTGAAGAAAGGGGCAAGAAGAACAGGCAAGGCAGTACTGTAGCCGTGAGACAAATCCCACCCGCCTCAGCCCCACGCACACGTGTAAGTTTGGGTTGTCTGCTGGGTTTTTTTTCGGTTTTTTTTTNCGGTGGTAAAGAAACTGTGGTAAGAAAACATTGATAAATGACCGAGGTGTGAGCTAAAAAGTCGTGCTGCACTTTCCCCGGAGCGCAGGGAATTAATCAGCTGCTGGCTTTGCAGATCTGGAGTTTCTTGCCTTGTTTTCCCTAGGGATGGAGAGGTCACTCGGGCTTCTCCCTCTGAATCAGGGCATCTCTGCATCACCCGGTGCCGGGGCTGGCTGTCACCCTGGGAGTGTCAGGAAATGACAACGGAAAAAGAAAGAGGGAGAAAAGGCAAAATCAAGTATCCCGAGGCTCTGGTGTAGACCTGGAAGTGATGAATATAATCTGCTTTCTGGGCAGTGTACTCCAGCTCGCCACAGTGAGGGCTCCAACATCCCCCCCAGAGCACTGATGCCTGCCCTGCCTGGCTGGGAACAGGGCTGTCCCTGAGAAGAGATCCAGCACAGATAACAGAGGCTTAATACCAGCAGTAATTCTTGCCAAATACTGCACTCTGGCCTTGTGGGATCTTGTTCCCGTGGTGCCCAGGCTGGCAGGGGCTGGTCCAGGCACACGGTGCCAAACACCCCTAAGAATGTTTGCAAACTGCTGCTCAGACGGAGCTCCAGGCTGAAATGAGATCCACCTTGTTCCTCATGTTTCCATCTTCAAAAGTTTCGGATGTCCCTCAACAATGGTGAATAATTCAAGCATATAAAGCATCCATGTGTCAAGTTTTGCAAAGCCCTGGGAGGGAAGGAACAGCTGAGATGATTTAAATTTTAGATAAAGAAGGTGCATAGGTGTTGAGAACAGGTTATTCTCCACACATATATTACCCATGGATGGATATCCATATGGCAATTATCCATTGCCACCTGAAGGATTTTACACATTACTAATAGCATGTGAACTTCCTCATGTTTTTTTCCCTTCAAATAACTTTTGAGGCCAACCTCAGGTCACCCTCTTACTGCTGATTTTATCTCGTGGTCTGTGTCTCCTGCTGTGTGACTGGCCCCAAAAAATCATAAAGACCAAGGCAGAAGACATTTTCTTATTCGTTTAAGACTGCTGGTGTGAGCTTTGCTGGGGTTTTTTCAGGGAGGACGGGATACACATGTTTTAATAAAGCCAAGGCCATTCTGTGTTATTTCATGAGAAATGAAAATTTTTAGCCTC
Source organism: Erpornis zantholeuca (assembly GCA_013400515.1). Taxonomy (NCBI): domain Eukaryota; kingdom Metazoa; phylum Chordata; class Aves; order Passeriformes; family Timaliidae; genus Erpornis; species Erpornis zantholeuca. The sequence goes on along the minus strand of VZTN01014276.1, from coordinate 219,124 downwards.
TCCAGGGGACTGAGGACACACTTGGACAAAACAAATCAATTATTTCTCATTCAATTAATGTTACCCATGCCTAAAAGAACAGCCTGATGAAACACAATGGCAGACCCATCCAAGAACAGCCAGCTGTGTCACACTTGGAACAGTGGCCTGGGAGAGGAGGTTTTGGTGTCTGCTCTGATTTAACAGGTTGGAAATAAAATCACACATCACTGGTGGGATCTAACCATGAAGGCAAGGCTGTGTCCCTTTCTGTAGCAGGAAATCCATCTTGGGTTGGAGAAATTTTTTTGAGAAACGCAGCCAAAGCAAAACACTCCTGTTTCTGTGGTTCAGCAATTTCTTAGAAAAAGTCACAATTTGACCTAACCTTATGGCAGTGTTCATTCAGTCACTGGATGGCTACTTTCACCTTGAAGTAGTAAAGCTATATGGCAGCTGCCATGAAAAATTCACTGTACACAAGTTGTTCAAGAGACAAAGTTTGAGAGACATTTACACAACTCTTCTGCAAATTCATTTTCCAGGCCACCAAGATAGAAAGGACCGTGCAGACCATCTAGGCTGTCCCCAGCCTGTCAGGATGATCAGAGATTCAGCTTGTCTTAGGCTAAAGGATACTTCTATTTTATTCAGTTAAACTTTATTTTCAGAAAGGAATCCCAGGTCAAATCCAGAATTGCACCTGGGAGATGCAACCCTCAGCCCACCCCAAAGTGGACCCCAAATGTTGGAGTGAGGCCTTCCAATTGGAGTGTGTGCACAGAGTTAGAAATTAGTTGGATTTACAGTGGGTAGGGGTTAATTAAATTGCTATTTAGGAAATGTTGAAGAGAGGAATGGTCCCAGCCCTCTTCCTTTGAGAATTTAGGTACCTAAGTCCAGTCCCTTGGTACCATTTAATTTTCTCACTCAAAAAACTTTTTCCATCCCTAATGAAATCTATTTCTGATGGCTGCACATAATCTTCAACCCTTGCCACCAAATAGTTTTCTTCCATTTTTCCCAAGTACCTTTTTTGTTGCTCTTTTCTATACCCTCTCCAATTTTGTCACCATATGTCTTAAAACATGGCTGTAAGACCCATAGACAGCCTCTAAAATTCAACCCAACACTCACACCAGCACTTTCAGATTCGGGGGTCCAACTCAAAGCTGGCAGTGCCAGGCTTGTTCAGGTTTTTGTTCTGGGTTTCCAAAAAGCATCTTAGTGCATTAAAACACATTTATTTGCCCAAGCCAGGCAGTGTTTGCTACATCAGGCCACTCTGGACTCTCATTCTTTGCTATTTCAGCGACCATAATGTCATCTACACATGTCATCAGGAGTAGTTTTATATTTACTTCCAGTTCACTGATGAATAGCATAAGAGGAAACCCTAGTAACACTCCTCTTTGGCCATAATTCTGCATTGACAATTGCTTTCAGAGATCTGTCAGTTAGGCAGTTCTTAACTCATTTCATGTCTGCTCCTGTCCTGAACCCAATTACTTTTGCTTGGATAAAACATATCTTCTAGGAAGCCATCCAGTCTCCACGCTGAAAATGTCATGAGATGGTGATTTTTACCTATTCTCCCATTAAGTTTCTGAAGTGATTAATTGCTATGAACCTCATACATCTTCATTTCAATGTGATATTTTCTCTGAATTAAAATTCTAGTTATCAATTCCTTTTATGACTTCCCCAGCCAGATTAAACAATTCTTTATAGCCAAAATTCCCGTACAGATCTGGTATTTCCATTCACTCCCTATCCTAAATTATACAGCTTTCAGTTACCTCCTGCCTGTCTTGTGCTTCATTGACTGATGTTACATTTCTGCCTATGTTTTGTGATGTTCTTATTCATGTTGCTGCTTCTGTGCTAGTTTATAAACCTTAGACATACATAAGAATGTGTATTCAAGGCTATATGTACACATAGATGCAAAATTCTAACCTGTATGAAAACTGCGATGGGAAATCCACACCATCATAAGGCAGTGGTGCACATGAGAATCCAGGATGGGTTTTGATGTTTATTAGTAATGAGTTTCTTTGAAATATTTTAATGAAGGAAATAATTTAATGCACTTACGAGATCAGAGCCACTCGCTTGCTCAGGGAAGGCCGAGAAACCTCATCACACAATAAGAGCAAACTGATGGATGTTGAAAGAGCAAATATTCAAAGGGTTTTAAAAGGACACGAGTGTCTGAGCAACCTGAGCAAAGGGCAGGGCCTGGTGCTCTGCTGGTGTGTCAGCAAGTGCTGCATCGCTGAGCATTACGACTTTTGTGTGCAGAGAAGTGTTTAGACACCACCTCGGCAGGGGGAAGAAGGATGTGGAAAGATCAGATAGATAAGAAAGCCTGGGTTTGAACCTGAGCCTCCCACGTGGTCATCTCCCATGCTCTAATGCTGGTTGTTAAGCTAAAAAAAGTTTTCTTCTAATTGTCCTGACTGAGGAATTGGAGACAAGATCCTCTTGGTTTTGGACGGTGACAAGCATAACACAGACTTTGTCAGTGTCAAGAAGATGCTGAGACAGGGGTGTCAGTTCTCAGTTACCAAAATAACATCCAAGGGAAATGGTTTGGGGGTACTGTGGGTACAAATGCCCTAAAACCATGAAGAATTAAATAAAACAGGGGGGTTATGTCTTCCAAAATTAGTTTTGCACTTGGTTTCCAACCCCTTGGCCCTGAATTTTGATTCTTGCCTGTCATTGTTCACAAAACAATGTTGCAACTTGATACCAGATGTCAGAAAGATTTACAAAATAAAAGGGTAACTTTAAAA